>JAHPZR010000933.1:0-27500 GCA_019787425.1 Platygyra sinensis | reverse complement strand
GAAGTGAGCTGTAATACTAATAAGGCGACCCGAAGCAGAAGGAAGAAATTAACTTTCAGTTTGGTGGCCATGACGTTCTGTAATTCTATGTTTCGTGCAACACCAGCCGTCTCCACTAAACGTTTTTCAGGCTGCGAATCAATGCATTTTTAGTCGGAAAAATCCTTTTGCTTTTCCACCAAAAGACTGCGCTTTGTTGCATGTTGATTCTCTTTCACGTTAAGATGAAATAATCGTGTTTAGATCAAACTCAGAAGCGATGCGTTTCTGAAATTTCTTTTCAAAATCCGTTTGAAGCGGGAAACCAACTCAATGCAGGCGTGCTGAGCCAATCAGCATCAAGTAATTTTGCCCGGGGCAATTACAAAAATTAAGAAAAAATGCCCTCTGTCTCAGCCAATCAGCATTCAGTAATTTTGCCCCGTATGTGATAAGGGGACTGAACTGGTTTGTTGTAAAAAGTGTTGAAAACACAGTCACTGCTCCAACTGCCAGCTTTCATAATTACAGGCAATGAAACATTACAGTTACGAGCCTTGCTTGTAGATGCTGCTCGGGTACTATGCGGTTTAAATATGGTAGTGTCCACACCAGCCTTTTGCATCACAGTCCTGATCCATCTCGAAATAGTGTCCTTTGACACCCCATGATGCGGCTTGGCATAGCTAATAAACAGTTGCTGCTCCTCTCCCCGTAATGAGGAGGTACGAACAATATATTCATCAAGAACTGTTGCAACACATAACCTACTATCAGCAACGAATCTAGGTATAAGTAAAACGGGCTGTGCTCTGCCAGGGGCAGATTGTTTAACTAGCTGATCAATAGAAAAAATGTAGGACGTATCGGGGTGTCTGCGCACTTGCCCCAAATTCATTAGATGAAGTGTTTGACAACGCTGGCCCGTAACTAAGGCACACAACATAACAAGTTTATGACTAAGGATGAAGTGTCTTAAGGTAAGTAAGAACTGTTGAAGTGTCCCAGGTAGAAGTATAACGAGGGAAAGCTGGCCTTGTTTGGAAAACCCCTTTTAAGAACCTTTGAACAAGTGGGTGATTCCCAACAGTAACATTCCCATCAAGGATTATGAATGAAGATAGGGCACTTCTTGCAGTATTTAGACCACTGTACCCTAAACGCCTTTCTTAGAGTTCTTGTAGAAACTCCAACACATCTTTTACAGGTGGGTAAAGGGGATCCACAGCCCTCCTATCCGCAAATAACTGCCACTTCTCAAGGTAGACCCGGTATTGTTTCTGGGTTGCTGTTTGCCACGAGTTGAGGATTGTGTCTTGACTTGCTTGTGAAATTCCTCTACTCTGGAGGGATTTCCGGATAAGAGGCAGGCCATCAGACGAAGCTGGCTGCCCAGGGGGTGGTGCTGCTCTGGGTTGAAGGGTAGATGGACATTGCTTGTGTGTCGTGGCAGGAGGAGTGGCTTCCGAATCAACATTCTTGTTAGCTTGGGGGACCAAGGCTGTGTTGGCCAGTTGGGAGCAACCAGGATTGCTTGAGCTTGATCCATTTCCAGTTTCTGCAAAAAATTGTGGTAGGATACTAAAGGGGGGAAAGGCCTATAAAAACTGATTAGTCCAATCGAGTATGAAGGCATCAATGGCCAAGGCTCGTGGGTCTGGAAGCCATGACACATAGGGTGTCAGTTGATAGTTTAACCGTGGGGCAAACAAATCAATCATTACCAGAAATCGCGGACATTTCGAGCCTGCTAAAAATTGTCAGCGGTATATCATGTTACACTCTAGAACAATAAATTCTAATATAGCGGCGCTTATCGCTCTGTCCGAAAGGAAGCGTGTTTCTTACGATGTGCTTCGCAGGTTAAGCACTGTTGATATATTGTTTGCGAGAATAGGAAAAAGAAAAGATCTTCCTTGGATTCTTGATCCGTTGTCCTTACTTATTTTGAACCATTGACCAGGAATCCAAAAATGAAGAAGGTCAATGTAGTTCAACTCATTTCCTCTCTCGTCTTTGATTCCAACAAGCTCATGCCACTTCTTCAGAATTGGATATGGGATGTATATTGACAGAGCAATTTCAGCTTGTCTATTGTGCTGCTGATGTATATAAGACAACGGGAATCAGTGACTTGAAGCTTAAAATCAAGGGCTTTCTTTTCGAAATCGAGCAAAACATGTGACATCCTCAGTGCCGGAATTCAATAAGTGAATTAAGTCTTCCCATATATTACCATTCGTAATTTCGCGCGATTTTTCGCATTTTTGAGCCTGTAGATACTTAGACAGCGGTAGAACATGTGAAACTGCCGGGAGGCTAAGCTGAAGTAAATATTGTGGATTTTTGCGCGATGGAAAGTGGTTGTTCTTCGAGTTTCTACACCTGGGAAGCAGGAAACCCTCATGCCAATTAATTGTGCTATCTCCCTAATAGTGGGTGATATACTGTCAAGGATTCTTTGGGCTGTACATTTCAACTTCTGATGTTTATTTACTGAAATGGATACTGTCATATCCAGAGAATTAAACCAAACCCTAGGTGATGCAAGACCTGGGTTGGTATTGTCACTTATATGACTTCATGAGGCAAGAAGCCCAAGTCGTGATACAGGATTAGGGTATCATCAATGTTGGCTTGGCACTCTTCAGGGGAGTATCCTAATAAAAAGGAGTCATCAAGGTAGCCACTTGATATATGTCCCAACTCCCTGAGGAATGAGAACACAGGTTTCATAAGTTTGGTGAGGAGACGGGGAGCAGAGGAGAGCCCCTGAGCCAAGCATGTAAATTGATATAGGTTTCCTTGCCATATGAATTTGAGATATTTTTGGTGCTCTTTGGCGATGGGCACTGAATAGTAGGCATCCCGTAGGTCAATGGATGCCATGTAACAGCGAGGTCTCATGAGCTGGGTACAAGTATGGATGGAATCCATTTTAAAATGATGAAAACAAACAAAGGTATTGAGATCCTTCAAGTAAAGGATCATCCGGAAAGACCCATCTTTTTTAGGCCTCAGAAATATATTCGAGATGAACTCTCCTTCCTCATGGGAGCTTTTAATTATGATCCCTTTTTCTAGGAATTTGGATATTTGAGCAATGACATTTGCACTTTCCTGAGCTGAAAAATTAATTGGCCTTGGGATGGTAAACTGCACTGGGGTAAGGAGAAAGTCAATTTTGTATCCCCTTACGGCATCCAAGATGCTCGGGTCATTTGTTAATTGTGTCCATTTCCTAAGAAAATGTTGAATTCTCCCAGCTATAATGGGAGAACAGGTCTTGTCACCCTTAACAGGTAAAAGAGGAAATTGACTTACAGCTTCAGGGGTCACTTCTGTGTCACAGCTTTCTTCCCCTTTGAGATGTGGTTCACACTCCGGTTGTCTTTGTGATTGAACTGGTAATTGTTTCTTCTTCGGGGGTATCCCTCATGGTGATTCCCCCTGCGATGGAATAAAAAAGAGCCCTTGGCTGAATAGGAGGCTTCCTCTTTTGGCCAGTGAGTTGTTTTGCAGCTTTGTTGCTTTCTTTGACTGTTTTCAGTCGTTCCGTAAGGTCATCACCAAACAGTTCAAGCACCACAGGCTGTTTGCTACTACATATGGCTTTGTAAGTGTCATCGAGATCTACTTTGAAAAGATCTCGCCTGCACATGTTCAGGTCATGTGTGGCTGAGGCGATCAAAAGCACCGAGTTAGATAAGCCTTTCCAAAAATCATCTGGAGAAGGCATTGTCCCTTCCTTTTCAAGGACTTCTCCTGTAGTTCCCATAAGCCTGGCTATGGGAATGATGCCCTTAACAAGTGACTCTTGCACTTTTTGTAACCGGGCGTCCATACTGCGGGTGGTTTTTTGGGTAAAATCCCAGATTTCAGAGTTGACCTTTGTCACACGGAGAAGTTTGCAATTTTCTGGCCTCCTAATGTTTTCCTTCCGCTTGAGTAAGGCTGGCTCATTTAGGCCCGACGCCAGGAGACTGTCAACAAGTGACGATACTTTCTCATGTAGAGGAGGCTCGGTCTGTTCGTCCTCAGTCACTTCCTTAACCAGCTCTGCGATTTGAGCGCAAGAGGACGCTTTTAAGCCGTCGCTCTTTGCCTTTTTGGCGGGTGGTTCCGTTGGCTTGTCGGCGGCAGCGTTTTCCTCGCCCTCACCCTCGGAGGAGTTGAATAACTCATCCTCCTTTCCTGTGCTGCATCGTAAGCAGCTTTTAATTTCTGCACTACAGGCGCGACATCAGAAAGTTGTGTCTCATTTTTTCAAACGACTTCAAAATAAATAAAAAATTAAATCAGCTACGAAGGCAACGCAAAGACTACTGCACAATCACAACAAGAAGGTAAAAAAAAAAAAAAAAAACCAAGAGCGCGACTTGTGTTGTTTTGTAAACCATGCTACAAAAAAAGAACATACGCGCATTAATGTCGCTCGCCCAAGACAATGGAACATTTATCAAATCACGTCACCTACAACATTTAATTTGCATACAGACAAGCAAACGCACTTCGTCTGAACAGCTTTTCCATCTCGACTACTTAACTCTCGTTCGAACAGCTAATTCACCTCGACTACTTTACTTGGCGGCGAGTTTGTTGGTGGCGGGATGGTTTCTTGGTTGCGTGTTGGTTGGTGGCGAGATGGTTTCTTGGTGGAGAGTTCGTTTGTGGCGAAACTCCTTGGTGGCGAGATGACCGGACACCGTGACAAGGGAACAAGACAATAAAGCACATACACATACGATTCACATCAACCTCCCCTTTACCAGAAAATCAAAAGGATGGAAATCGAAAGATGTGGAAATTGAAAGATGTGAAAATTGTAGCAGCAGAAATCTCACTTATAAATTATGTACCGGTACGCATTAGATGTCTCTGGAGTGTTGACATTGTCGAAGACGCGTCCGGCATCGCCGGATATGTGAAAATGCTAAAACTTAAGTTCGAATTCATGTTCGGATGACAAGGAGTAGATCGTAGCATATGTGAAATAAGTGTGTTCTACACTTTCCGTTTGTTTTAATTATTCTACAAGTTTTAGTAACGATGATTTCTCTTGATCTGATTTAAGAATTCGACCACAGAGGCGAGACTGCTAAGAAATGACATAGTTGTGAAAGTCAATAACATCTCCTGCACATCGTTTTACAAGTAAATCAGAGCAAAAATTCTCATAGGAATCCACGCGACATCCTCGTGTTGTTCGTGGCACAATGCACTCTGGTTAAATGCAATGCATTCGGGTAAAAAGTCATGAATTCGAGAACTCGTGCTCCCTTTTAAATATTCTTTTAATGTTAAATCCTAATTATGTTGCTGCTCGCTCGCTACGCTCACTCCGCAACAATTAACTTGACTTATGTAAAAAAATTGCCCTGCCTTTATTTCGGGTCAAATTTCTGCTTGCAAAACGTGTATTATTTCTGGTGAAGAAAAGGGCACTTGCACGCAATACTTATTCACTTCCAAAAAGCACTCAACCCAATAACAATTTCAACTGATTTGCTATCATAACGATTCAAATATCTTGTGCAAATGAATTCTTTACAGTTCAGTTCATACGGTAACTGTTAGCATACTTAAAGTTGTTCTCCCCTTCGGCAGCATTTAATTACCATTTAGGTATACTAGTAGTGATAGTAATAGTAATAGTAATAGCAACAGCAACAGCAACAGCAACAGCAACAGCAACAGCAACAGCAACAGCAACAGCAACAGCAACAGCAACAGCAACAGCAACAGCAACAGCAACAGCAACAGCAACAGCAACAGCAACAGCAGTAGTAGTAGTAGTAGTAGTAGTAGTAGTAGTAGTAGTAGTAGTAGTAGTAGTAGTAGTAGTAGTAGTAGTAGTAGTAGTAGTAGTAGGAGTAGTGGGAGTAATAGTAACAGTAATAGCAACAGTAGGAGTAACAGTTATAGTAATAGTAACAGTAACAGTAACGGTAACGGTAACGGTAATGGTGATGGTAATGGTAATGGTAATGGTAATGGAAATGGTAATGGTAATGGTAATG
The DNA here is from genome assembly GCA_019787425.1 of Platygyra sinensis. Taxonomy (NCBI): domain Eukaryota; kingdom Metazoa; phylum Cnidaria; class Anthozoa; order Scleractinia; family Merulinidae; genus Platygyra; species Platygyra sinensis. The sequence continues at coordinate 21,501 of JAHPZR010000933.1, read as the reverse complement.
GCAATGGTAATGGTAAACGTTAAAAATTAAAAACATAGAGAAGATTCTCAAATATGCACTGGTAATATGAAAGAGAGATGAGAGACACACTAAAATATTATTAAGCAAATCATTAAATCAAGTCTACCAATTAAAAAAAAAAAAACTACAATGCAAAATTTACATGATAGAATTGTCCAATTCATTTTAACTGTCCATAAAACGTTTGAAAACTGATTTTTTCGAAGCTAGTGAAAGTAAGCTGGTTTTTTTACATGGCAGGCATCATATTCCAAAGGCGGCTAGTCGTTTCTGAGAAAGAAAGACCTTTCACCCTCAGACTTCTGCTTGAGTCGGGGGCAGACAAGGTTTAATTAACCATGCCTGCTTGTTCTTCAGTTCACATAAAGTGAATTGTGCTTGTCAGTCGATAGTGTTACCATTCTGGTAAGTTGAAAGAGATTGGTTAGCTTAGCCATGATGGTATTGCCCGAAAGACTCGTGTAAAGTTTGTCATCGGTAATTGGTCGGTTTCGATCCATCTATTGTCATTTAAATTAAGCCGATCTGTTTTCCGGTCTGTCGATTTTGTTTACGTCGTGAATAAGTCGTTTGTAAGGTATTGATACTGTGTGAGGCGTTTATACCAGCTCTCCGAGGCTAGCCGTTGAAAATTAATTAGGTAACTATTTATTGAGCTCAATTGGCCGAATTCAACCCCAGGCCTGCTCCAGCCTAACCCTTTCTCAGATGCTTTTTACAGGTTTTTTTTTTTTTTTTACATTTTATTTCCCCCTTTTTTTAACTTAATTTCACCAAATTTCAGATACGTTCAAGGAGATTCCTGTCTTAAACAGTATGCTGCCTAGTTCCTAGGCTTCAACATTTCGCCTCGGTCGTTTGTTTCGGGTCACGTGGTCCGGGGCGAAAAGTTTGGCCTAGAAAAAAAAATCCGAACCGATTTCGCTTCGCGGAAGGAAATTCCCCGAAAATTTCTGGGAGAGGGACTGCTAGAAAGTAGCAATTAAAAGTCCTCGCTTTTGTGTTAATATAACTGGCCAAGTTAAACGGCTCATTTCGATCCAAACGGACATATATTGAGTCACAGGCAAATACTGGTTTATACTCAAACCATTAAAGTTTCTATTACATGTAACCGCAGCGCTTGATCAAAGAAAAAAAATGTACCAAATTTCTTAAATCTCGGTTTCAAGTGTAAGCTAGAGTAGCTTTCTAAGTTCGATTCCCGCCGAGGTCAAAAGATTTTTTCTTTGCCTCGTGTGGTTCCCTGTTTCCCTTTACTAGGGCTAACGCCCAGTGGGTTATTCATGGGTTTAAGTAGCACTATAATTTACACTTCAGAGTTAATTCTCTGGTTCCACTATTTGTGTTCCCAGTGTTACGCGGCACAACATTCAGTTGTACCCTTAATTTCTCTTGGCCGCGATTCACCATCTAAAATCGTCCCCGACTTTCTCTGTGCGACCTTGTAGCTCAGTCAGCAGAGTAACGGTAGATCTATTCCGGAGGTCGTGGGTTCGATTCCCGCCGAGGTCAAAAGATTTTTTCTTTGCCTCGTGTGGTTCCCTGTTTCCCTTTACTAGGGCTAACGCCCAGTGGGTTATTCATGGGTTTAAGTAGCACTATAATTTACACTTCAGAGTTAATTCTCTGGTTCCACTATTTGTGTTCCCAGTGCTACGCGGCACAACATTCATTTGTACCCTTACTTTCTCTTGGCCGCGATTCACCATCTAAAATCGTCCCCGACTTTCTCTGTGCGACCTTGTAGCTCAGTCAGCAGAGTAACGGTAGATCTATTCCGGAGGTCGTGGGTTCGATTCCCGCCGAGGTCAAAAGATTTTTTCTTTGCCTCGTGTGGTTCCCTGTTTCCCTTTACTAGGGCTAACGCCCAGTGGGTTATTCATGGGTTTAAGTAGCACTATAATTTACACTTCAGAGTTAATTCTCTGGTTCCACTATTTGTGTTCTCAGTGCTACGCGGCACAACATTCATTTGTACCCTTACTTTCTCTTGGCCGCGATTCACCATCTAAAATCGTCCCCGACTTTCTCTGTGCGACCTTGTAGCTCAGTCAGCAGAGTAACGGTAGATCTATTCCGGATGTCGCGGGTTCGATTCCCACCGAGGTCAAAAGATTTTTTCTTTGCCTCGTGTGGTTCCCTGTTTCCCTTTACTAGGGCTAACGCCCAGTGGGTTATTCATGGGTTTAAGTAGCACTATAATTTACATTCAGAGTTAATTCTCTGGTTCCACTATTTGTGTTCCCAGTGCTACGCGGCACAACATTCATTTGTACCCTTACTTTCTCTTGGCCGCGATTCACCATCTAAAATCGTCCCCGACTTTCTCTGTGCGACCTTGTAGCTCAGTCAGCAGAGTAACGGTAGATCTATTCCGGAGGTCGTGGGTTCGATTCCCGCCGAGGTCAAAAGATTTTTTCTTTGCCTCGTGTGGTTCCCTGTTTCCCTTTACTAGGGCTAACGCCCAGTGGGTTATTCATGGGTTTAAGTAGCACTATAATTTACACTTCAGAGTTAATTCTCTGGTTCCACTATTAGCTTTCTAAGTTAGTTGTTTAAACAAAATCTTGACCGCTTAGCCTATGGTCGATAATTACATTGCGAAACTAAACTTAACCTGGTTTGTAATTTCTATACGTACATCTTTGTGCGAGCCACTTAACCACAAAATTATTTACTAAACCACGACGTCCTACAGCAATCTTTTCTAGAATTTTCTTAAATATACATTAAAGGAAGTGAAAAACGACAAGTCAAGTTTTCCTTGCACTCAGCTGATCACAAGGCAGCGACACAATTATTATTTTATATCATGACACTGAAGAGCTTCTAGAACTGAACTCCATGACGCACACAGATATTTCAACAGATTTGTAATGTCAAATTCGTGCAAGAAATATTCTTCCAGTTTTCGGTTCAAAAGAAAATTATTCCGCAGTTGAACAGAATTTTTTTTACAGGTCACAACCTGTTAAAATTGCTCGCTTAGGCTTCCAGTTGAGGTGCAAGTCGAATGAAGAATTTTGTATGTTTGTATGTTTTCTAACTGTAAGTACTAAGTAAGTTGCTCTTCTGTACCAAACTACGGCAAACTTGCTAGCTAAAAGATCCAATTTTCGATCAAATTGCATTCCTACGAGTTGCATTAAGTCAGCATTTTCGACTAAGTTATTTGGTAAGAATGACTGAACTTGCCTGGATAACAAAGTCGATCAAGTTATGAGCCCCTTCGGTTTCCTGTTGTACGTAAAAAGTTACAAAAGACTTGGAACGTAATTCCCTGAAGTTCAGCCAAAATCAACGACAAGCATTCTGCTGCTGGTCCAAACGCATGCGCACTCTGTTAGGCTACTCCGGACCGTTCGTCTGAGGTACGTCACCGAAATCAATTGACCGCGAAGGTCCGGGCAATTCAGTATGTACAGTGTAAGCGGGAGCCATAATCGGGGACCAGACACCGCATGTTTTGGGATCCGTGAGCACCTATGTTTTGGGACAATTTTTCTATTTTTAAAACAAACTGCGCCATCCTGACGTCGTATATCCGTGCTGGTCTCGTGTTGTGGGTTCTCGCGTGGATATTCTCATGTTGCGAGATTAAATGGTAAGAGCTGCGAGATTGTCCTGCGGATTTTTCACAGCAATGACAGGGAATAAGACAGGGAAGAAGAACCAGGGCTCTTTTACGTACTTAAATACTCTGAGTTAATCAGAAAGATGAGTTTTTCAGGGTCCAAAAGTTCTTTAATTTCGGGCTGTAAATGAATAATATCTGCTCACGGTAGTTGTTCTTATTCATCGACAAACAGACAATTTATTAGATTTTTACACAAACAAAACTAAGCAGCATCTACAGACATAGACCTTTTGTCACTTATTGAGCCCTGATAAAGCGTGAAGCGTTGCTTACAATTTAGGCGAAACTCAAACTTGCAATTATTTTTTACTTTTTACTTTTCGGTTGCGAAGACTCTGATGTTTTGAAATTCTCGCAACAACAACAACAACAACAACAATCTTTATTATTTACACCTTTTCTACAATTAGCATTACATTTTTTTTAAAGGAATTTAGATCTATAAAGAGGGAGAAAGAAAATAGCTAAACATTACCATTTAAAGGTGTCTAGGGGCTAAGTAAACTTAAGTTTTCTAGTTAGCCCCTAGCTAGGGAAAGTTAATTAAACAGATTGTAGCAGATACAACAAAAACAACACAAAAACAACAACAGATACACACATTTAAAAACTAAGACAAAAAAATAAGCACATATATAGGCAGTCGTTGGCATGATTTTATTTACTGGATTGAGTTTTAAGAAGAAATTCTTTTAATTTGCCAGGAAAGGTAAAAGTGTTAAGATTTTTCAAGCTAGTTGGAAGATCTTGCCAAAGGTCAACTACAATTGAAGATACTGATTGTTTTCCAATGTTGGTTCTTGTGGACGGCTTATAAAATTTTTTATTAGTGGCATATCTGGTATTATAACTATGAATATCAGTAGCATACTGAAAATAGTTATCAAAGATGTTTGGTAGTGCTTTGCTATGCCAACGATGTGCAAATTTAAGTGCTTGCAATTTAAAGATAGAATTAACTGATAGGATATCTAATAGGTTCATAAAGGGAAAAGCACTTTCAGTGTTCTTTCCATAAGTAGTGGCAAAAAATATTGTTCTTATTACTGTGTTTTGTTTTGTTTGTACTTTTTTGATTTGAGTTTTATACCTACTCCCCCATTCAAGAATAGCATAAGATATGTAGGGATTGAGAAGACTATAATAAAGTTGTTTTAATTGGGCTAGAGACGTATGATGCCTTAGTTTGCTAAAAATCCCAGTATTTCGGGCAATTCTCGAGCAGACGTATGCTATGTGGTGCTTCCATGAAAGCTTTTCATCAAGTAAGACACCTAAGTATTTAATATGATCTCTTTTTTCTATTACGTCACTATTTCCATCTTTATTTGCTAATTTAATACTTATGTTTCCTGATTTCTTGTAAGGGGATTTAACAATCATGTAATTAGTTTTCTTAATATTTATAGATAGCTTGTTTAGATCGCACCATTCTTTAATTTTAGCCAGCTCTTCGTTAATTAGTTTTTCAAGATCACGAATAGAAGGTGATGAGGCAAAAACATTAGTGTCATCAGCAAAAATCTTAAAGTTCAATTTATCAGAGCAGTTAGAAATGTCATTTATATAGAGTAAGAATAAAAGAGGGCCAAGGGAACTACCCTGTGGTATACCACATTTCATCGTTTGTTTTGATGACTCAACACTATTAAGAGAAACATATTGTTGCCTATTAAACAAGTAATTTGTGAACCACTTTAAGGGTATACCCCTTATGCCATATGCCTCTAACTTTTTAAGCAAGATCTGATGGTTTACAGTATCAAAAGCCTTGGCGAAGTCTAGAAAGACTCCACAAGTGTATAGGTTGTTGTCTATGGCTTTCTTCAAATTATCACTAATTTCTACTATCACCTGTTCTGTTGATCGTCGACGATCAACAGAGCTGGAATTTCGGAAGCCAAACTGAAATTTGCTCAGAATATCATATTTTTCTACATAAATTAAAACTTGGGAATAGACGAGCTTCTCAAAGATTTGCGCAAATGAGTAAAGTGTAGATATTGGGCGAAAGTTAGATGGGTCAGTCGCATCTCCGCCTTTTTCTATAGGGGTTACTCGCGATACCTTTAATATATCGGGCATTATCCCTTGAACAAGAGAATAGTTAAACACTTCCGTCAGGGCTTCACTAATGTGGTCTGCTGCCAGTTTTATACATTTGTTAGGAATGTCAATTGAAGCTTTGTTGATTTTCAAGTTTTGTATCAGGTCTTTTACTTCTTGGACATTAATAGCACGGAACATAAAACTATTACTATACGATCTCGTGATATATTGAGTTGGATTAAGGTTACCATAGTCACCTATTTGTGCAGCCAAGCTTGGGCCCACATTAATAAAATGAGAGTTGAGATGCTCACATATGTCTCTTTTATCGGTGTAGATCCTATTGTTATAGAATAAATGATTTAAAGATGAACCTGGATTCTTTTTTCTATTGATTAACATTCCTATTAGTCCCCAGGTGGCTTTCATATTGTGCTTATTTATGTTAAATTGGGCTGTAAAATAATTCTTTTTTGCTTGTTCTTTGAGCTTGTTAAGTTTATTGTTATAAATTTTGTATTGCTTTATCTTATCAGGATCTTTACTTAGGAAATGGGATTTAAATAACTTATGCCTCGTTTTAATTGAGACTAACAAACATTTTGATATCCATGGTTTTTTTAACAACCTTTTTCGCGAATTAGAGATTTTTTTTAAAGGGGCGTACTTATCTGTTATCTTTGTTAGCGCTTTGTATATATTATTCATGCTTTGATTCACATCTGAACTAACCAGATTGTTGAAGTTCAAGTTGTTGAGATCATTAATAAACAGTTCATCTTTGAATCTAGAAAAATCTCTGAAATACCTCAACCCGTCATATGTTGGAAACTTATTATCAACAGTGCAAAAAATCGGCAAATGATCAGTTATTCCAGCAAGACAGATTCCAGATTTAACCACCTTTTGTGGAACATTTGTGTAGATATGATCTATTAGTGTAGCGGAATGGTCAGTAATTCTTGTAGGTTTAGTGATTATTGGTAAATAACCCAAGCTTAGCAGCATATCAAGGTATTCAGATGTTTGGTTGTCAATATTGTAGCGGAAAAAGTCAATGTTTATATCACCTGTAATATATACCTCACAGCCTTCGTTATTTAACATCTCTAATTTAGATTTAATGGCTTGATAGAAGCACTCACGATTTTGGGATGGATGTCTATAAATACATCCAATAACTACATTCTTTTGTTTCTTTCTTTCAATTTCAATCCAACAATTCTCAAGCCCCTCAAATAAACCAAGATCTAAATCATTTCTCCGTTTAAAATTAATTTTTTCTGACACATATAGCCCCACACCTCCGGCAAAGATTTTAGAATTCGCACCTAAAAATGAATAGCCTGGAATTGAAATATCTAGTGGATTACTATCTGAAAGTTTTGTTTCAGAAATAGCTATGATATTCGGTAAATCTTTAACACTTAGCAAAATGTCGTTTAAAAGAGTTAAGTTTTTTGTCAAACTACGGATGTTACAGTGTAATATAGATAAGCCTTTATTCCTGATATCATAGAACCTACGCCCACATTGTTTAACGCTGTGGTAATTAGATTCAATGAACTCACTAGCCAAGCTCTCATTACAATCCTGATCATCGGTCTTCCCTGGGCTCGGGATGATATCTTTAAATAAATCTCTAGACTCAAGTAGTGAGCTAGCTGAATCGTGAACCCTTGCTCCTGTTTCTTTTACAAATTCTTCATTACTAAGAACATAAAAGGGAAGTTCACTCAGTAACATTTCGGTATCGGTCCGTTAGTTCAAATAAATTTACTTGTACAATGTCAAACAATAGCTGTGAGTAAATAACTACTAAGCTCAGTAGGAGACATCGTGACAATTTCTCTACCAATCTAAAATACCTGGTCGTAGGAGACACTCGTCTCGGCATTTTGAAATCACGGTGCTTTAAAGCGTTCTTTAAACTTGCAGAAGTCGTCAGCGTTGTCAAATGAGTGCTGTTCGGTAGCGGTTTCATTCCTTTTTACATAAATCCTTCCATTATGTGACCAAATAAATTTCCACATTAACTTCTTCCGATACTTATTGATGTCACCATAGAGTTTTTTCCTTTGAGGAGTCAGTGATTCAGAAATATAAATGTTCTTACCCACAAGAAAGCTTTTGAGTACGGGATCCTCTGGGAGATTCTTGCCAGCAAGGACCTTTCTTTTCGCGTAAAACTCGTTACGAACATTCCTGCGTGTGAATTTCACAATTATTTTTGGCAACGCCTCTTTCTTGTACGAAGGCAAAGGGTGAGCTACTGAAATGTCTTTCTCGGTGACGTTAACATTCAGGACCTTCCCAATATTTTCTACGATGTTTTCGCTGCTATATTCTGCAATCGGTTTCACTCCTGAAGTCTCAAGGCAATCACTTCGGAGATACTGAGCCATTTCCTCGGTGTCGGCCATTGTTTTAAGAGCCATGTCCTTGTTTGAGTTAATCTCTGACTGCATAGTTTTCGTTGATTTGATGAGGCCAATAATCTTCTCATTGGTGCCCTTAGACTGCTCGAGGAGCTGGTCGTATTTCGCCGAAAGATATTCATACGAGGCTGTTAGTTGCTTAAAGTTTTCCTCCAGCATAACTAGCTTGGCGTGGATATGCGTTAATTCATTCTTCAACAACTCCTTGATTTGACTCAATTCAGCCATGTTCGCTTATAAAAACACATACACACGCTTATAAAACACATACACAGATGCTACACTGTAAATTTTGGCCAATGACAATATAACTTTTAGGCAAAGGCAACAATACAAGGGCGGTTGGCGGAGCTCGTGGAAACACGTCTTACCGCCATGACCACATCACCAATCGCAAGCGTGTGGTAAGAGGAGGCAAACTTTGAAGTCCGGAAAAGCTGCCGTATCCAAATACATCCAACTAGTTATTTTGCTGTGTTATGGAAAAGCTGATAATCTACTACATATGTGAAATTTAGAGTGGAATAATGTGAAGTTCTTGTAAAAGAAGGAGCGGAACACATCTTCGTCAGTGATATAAAACGGGACATACCTAAATTCGACACTGTCTTATTCCACTCAAACTGGAGCAACGTACGACGAAAATAATTAAACAAAATTCCAACAGCCTTAAAGGCGTTGGGCTGTGGGCCAAAAGCATAAAATATTTTGGGTATTTCGGACGCCATTTCCCCAGCGCGACATCTGCAAAAACCCTCGCAGCTTGTACCCGAGTGTGCCGCAGGCGATGGCGCAATTTGTTCTAAAAATAGAAAAAAATATTGTCAAATATAGTATAGGCAGGCTCAATACTAGAAATGGCGCGCTCTTACGGTCTCCGTCAAAGATCTTGGCTCCTGGTGTAAGAAAGAAAAAACGTATTATTACGATTCCATTAACATGATCTCCTTGCTTTTCGTGCTTTCGGTGTACACACAACGCAAATTTAAAAATAACTTTTGTTTTGGGATCCAAAAGGAAGCAATGTCCCATTGTATAAATAAAGGAATTCTTTTGAATTAACTGCCTTCAGATGCCAAATCTCAACGTTTTGTTTTGTTCCGCAGTTTCCAAAAATTGTGCTGACCGCTACAAATCAGGAGAAAGAAAAAACGGTGTTTATACGATCAACCATGATTCAAAGGTCATTCAAGTGTTCTGTGACCAAACAACAGCCGGAGGGGGGTGGTTAGTGTTCCAGAAGAGACTAGACGGCTCAGTGGATTTCTACCGTGGGTGGGCCGAGTACAAACGTGGCTTTGGCTCTCTGACTGGTGAATTTTGGCTTGGGCTTGACGAGATACATCGTCTCACTAGCAGTGGAAAATACAAGCTACGTGTTGATCTGGAAGACTTTGCAGGAAAAATAACTTATGCTGAATACGATTTGTTTCAAGTGGCAAGTGAGGGAGAGAAATACAAACTAAAAGTGGGAAATTATGCAGGTTTGATTTCGTTACTTGATATCGATTGATAAATTTTATTAGTATATACTAAAACAGTGGATAGTGTTAAACGCTCGCGCTGATATGTAATGGTAATAGGACTGAGTGGAGTCCAATTCGGTCTGTAATCATACGAGTGATAACAAAATCGGACGACCGCGCAACGGGAGTCCGATTTGTTTATCATGAGTATGATTACAGACTGAATTGGACGACACGAAGTCTTATTACCAATTAATCATAAAAATTACAATTTCCGAGAAAAGAAGAATAGCAAAGTTATGAAACAAGGGGAAAATTTGCATTTAATGTCGCTCGGAAATCGACAACAGTCAAAATGGATTTGCTGGTTGCCAAGTGACGAGCGAAAAACAAGTCTTATGTCAGTCAAAAACGCAACAATACATGAAAAACGCTCAACTGCGCAGAACTTTGCACAATTTGGTTAAAAATTCCGAACGCTTGCCAGGGCAGTTTTTCCAGCAAGATTCAAGGTTTTTAAGCTGAGTCAATAGACAGTTCACTTCAAGTTGCAAACATCAAACACAACAACAACAAATATACAACAACAAATAAACTTTATTAATAATTAACACTTGAAACTGAGAACATGTACAACTCGCATATAGCGTAAGCTAGTCGAGGCGAGTTGTGCAGGAAGAAAAAAAAAAAGAAAAAGAAAAAGAAACCAATTTGTAAGCTTCAAATAAAAGACTATAAATCATGACAGGAATAAACTATAAATAAAATACAGTCATTAGCATCCGGGGATAAATATGTTTAAAGAATTGTAAGCCAGAGTCAATTATGATTCCTCGTTTCCTTGGCTTTTTGGGACGGGGACTTTCTTAATAAGTTGCTGGTGTTTTTTAAACACACTGAACTGTTTATTGGAAAATTTAAAATGGCGCCGAGAGATTTTTGTAGCCATGCTGTACTTGGACGACGGCATACCAGTGAATTCTGCCACATTCGCTAATGAAGAAACTTGGTTTGAACTGATTGGAACTGCTGGTCGAACATTCTCCTACAGCTGGTGGATTTGCTGAGGCTGCAGGCACCGAACTGTGCAATGGGAATGTCGAAGAAATCGCAGATATGGAGCTGGATTGTACAGGCACGTATCCGCTAGCAATGTGAAACAATTCTCGTCTTTCACTAGCAGTTAAATGCATTAATGTTTTTGGCTTTACAACGTTCTACCTATGCTGCCATCCATGATTTAGTTGCTCGAGCGATGCTTTTGGAGGCTGTGGTTTTACTATTATTTATTTCTAAAATTTCTCCGTCCGATACAAGGGGAAAACTTGGCTTGGTCTACTGTCATTGATCCTGTATTTTGATTTTGTAAAATAAACTGAGGATTTTCGAGGGAGGAAATACTAGCGTACTGTGCAGTGGTATTACAGCCGGGTGGATGTTTACCTCCATTTTCCGCAGTTGTTGTTAAGCGATAAACAATGCTGTGGATGGCTGAACTTCATCTGAACATGTTAACATATCCACAAAGGAACTCGTCTGAATAGTTCGCATAAAACAATTGTGCCATAGGATAAAATAAATCACTTCTGTCTTCTCAAACATTATCTTTGTTCAAGGGGAAAAAAATCTCCATTTTGAAGAAAGCCCTAATTTAGGAGTTTGAACACTTGTTTCTATGGTGATTGAAACCAAGGTTGTGATTGGTTGATTTAAACCACAACTTTAAATGTGATTGGTTAATTTCAACTACATCTTTGAATGTGATTGGCTTATTGAACTGCCGATAACAAACTGTCCGATAACAAGGTGTCCGATAACAAACTGTCCGATAACAGCTTGACAAGTGAATTAGTGGGAAATAGAAGTTTTTTAAACCAATCACAATCGAGGAAATTGTAATTTTTATGATTAAATCCGTTCTCGAGTTCAGCATTCATATCACACTCTCTGCGTCTTAACGGGCGATAGCTGTTATATTTCAGGTAATATCGGTTTTCCTTTTTAGTGCAAAGAACGCTTTTGTGACAGCGTATCGTTTGGAATCATCCCTAGTTCGGTTAAAAAATGTCGTGTACTATTTTCAAACTATATCGTGTTTGCTAAGCTTTAAAGAGGGAAACGAATGGATCTCCTCAACCCCCTGTTTGTTTTCTCCCCCATCACAAATGTATTCACCCAAAACATTTCCGAGTTAGCGACATTAAAAGTAGCAATGTCGCGACAAAAGAAACTTCCCAAATATTGCTGCAGACACTGTGTACTAACGGAAACCGGAAATAAATTTAGTCAGTCTCTGAGGGGACTCATTCAACGACGTAAGATATAATATCGGTCAAGTTAAAATGCTTCTCTGTTGTAAAGCAAAAAAACTGAAAAAAATCTCCTTGGCCCGAGTTCCAATCCCGATCGGGGGAGAGGTTATTCGGCACCCCAGGCCGTTGGAGAATAACCCCTTTAATAACATATCGAGACTCGAAACTTGCGGCCGCCAGATGACACAGGTGGATTTGCCGCGCGCCTGCTCATCCGCCTGAGCCATCTGACTTCCTCTGGAGTTGATAAGGAAAGGAGAAAAGGTGTTAAGTTTTAAAAATATGCTTATTTCCGGTTCCGCTTAGTCAGATACAATGAGCAGCTCATCCCAGCGGACCACATAGAAATCCCTTGGGTTGTTAGTAGGCCAAAAAACAATTTGTGTACAGCACATACTGAATGCTAATTTACGGTTCCGCTTAGTCAAAGAGTGGCAATGTATTCTGCTAGTTATACATCTGATTCTAGAAAGTCAGGCATTATTCATTACGCGTTTTTCTTTAAGCCGAATTGAGCAGTACTCTTACAAGATTCGACATTCATCACGTAAAGACATACATTGTTTCAAAACTCGAAATAAGCCTTATATTGTTATCATCATTCCGTTTGTTTTTTTTCACGGTTTGTTCGCTCGTTCGCTCTTTCGTTCTTTCCTTTATATGTTTTTACATTCAAAAAGTGAAAATGACAGGTCGAGGAAAAGGCAAAGCTCCTGGCACTAAGTCTAAGAGCCGTTCATCCCGGGCAGGACTTCAGTTTCCTGTTGGTCGTATCCATCGTCTCCTTCGCAAAGGCAACTACGGAGAGCGTGTCGGTGCAGGTGCTCCAGTCTACTTGGCTGCCGTACTCGAGTATCTGAGTGCTGAGATACTCGAATTAGCTGGGAATGCTGCTCGAGACAACAAGAAAACCAGGATCATCCCTCGTCACCTGCAGTTAGCCGTTCGAAACGATGAAGAGTTAAACAAACTTCTTGCTGGCGTGACTATCGCTCAGGGTGGAGTTCTTCCCAACATACAAGCAGTGCTTTTGCCCAAAAAGGCGGAGAAGAAACAACATTAAGCTCCCAGCTTAATAACAAACTCAAAACGGCTCTTTTAGGAGCCACCAAATGTTGACCAAAGTCATGTCCCAATAGAAATATAAGCGGCCTCGTAGATTTGAAAAACCACCTCCTATTAGGCATTGCCATCAACGGCATCAACTACAAAACAAAATAGTAAAGTTGAGCTACCACGCATAGACAGAGAGGGAGGGAGACAGAGAAATTAAGAGACCGAAAAAAAAAAAAAAAAGGAAACACAAGGCGTGCAATAGTCAGGCATGCGCGCGTTAGTTTTAAACAGACAGGCAATTGCAAGTTTAGTTTATTTATGAGCTTAAAACTATCACATGAAAGTAACTCAACAGTCGAATTAATTAAAAGGTAAGTGATTCGCGTACTCTGCCGACACAAAAGTAGTAACAGTCACTCTGAAAACCCACAACATACAATGTAAATTCTCTCTTGTGTGGCTTGCATGTTGTACACGGCCTTTATTACAAGATCTAACAAGTACCGTCCGAGTGTTCCAGAAGTTGTCTAGTGCTCCTGCGGCCCGTTTCTCTTAGCTGCCGGTAATTACCGGGCCCGTTAAGTTGTCTAGTTTTCCATTCCAGATGAGAGTTTCAAAAGTTTTGACACTTGTACAGGGAAGTTTTCAGCAAAATAAACAAAAGGAACTTTATTAGAGGTCAGAACACAGCCTACTTTTCTCTAGACTTTGAATTCGGGCCCGTTAAGTTACCGGGTCTTTCGAGAAACGGGGCCCAGTGGTCGGATCGACCAGGAATAAAGGAAAAGCGAAAGGGCAATGGAAATGTCTGGCCGGCATTAAATTTGTTTACTATGTATCAGGGTTCTTAACCTACTCTCAGCCCAAGGAATATTTCTCTGCCATCTCATTTCCCTACTTTTAATAAAAGACCATTGCAGCATAAAATTGTCAACAGAGTTATCTCTAGAAACACACATCATATTTGAGCTCTTACTCGGCCTAAAATCCAACACTTAACAAGATCTAACAAGTACCTTGATCTTGAAAAAGATATTGGCAATTATTATTGCAACTCTTTACTTCTGTTATACTGCGCGACCTTACACCAGTAACGCAGTAGAGCGAATGAAGATTAAAGAAAATTAAAGCGCAACGTAAATCTGTTGTTGTTCGAGTTGTTGTTAAAAATATATCGAATGTATTGCTGGTCGGGACTTTCGTTAGACTTGTTGGCTCCTAAAGGAGCCGTTTTTTTTTTTTGGTGAGGGCTGCGGGAGCTTGTAGTCATGCACTTCGCTAACCACCAAATCCGTACAGAGTACGTCCTTGGCGTTTGAGTGCGTAGACCACGTCCATGGCTGTCACTGTCTTTCTTTTGGCATGCTCGGTGTAGGTCACAGCATCACGTATGACGTTCTCAAGGAAGACTTTCAGGACTCCGCGAGTCTCCTCGTAGATCAGCCCAGAGATACGCTTCACACCACCGCGGCGAGCTAGACGACGGATAGCTGGCTTGGTTATGCCCTGGATGTTGTCTCATGCTTCTTCCCTGCACATGTTTGTTTCTTCTTTTTCAACACAGCTTTGGCGTGAGGAAAAACGAAGGTGGGACGAGTTAAGACAGAGGATTACTTAAAGTTAAGGGGGTAACAATTTATTGGTCATTGACTTTTTCTTCAAGTGGTGGCTCCTAAAGGAGCCGTTTAGGTTTTTGAAGTATGCGAAGCATAATGTCACTCAAGCACGCTCGCCTCTGATTCGCCTGGCCAACTGAATATCTTTCGGCATAATGGTGACACGTTTGGCGTGGATAGCGCACAGGTTGGTATCCTCAAACAAGCCCACTAGATAAGCTTCACTAGCCTCTTGGAGAGCTAGAACGGCAGAGCTTTGAAAGCGCAGGTCCGTTTTGAAATCCTGCGCAATCTCTCGCACAAGACGCTGAAAGGGCAGCTTGCGGATGAGTAGTTCCGTAGATTTCTGATAACGGCGAATTTCTCGGAGAGCAACTGTTCCAGGTCTGTAACGATGAGGTTTCTTGACACCACCTGTAGCAGGAGCGCTCTTGCGGGCAGCTTTTGTAGCTAACTGCTTACGAGGAGCTTTACCACCAGTTGATTTTCGAGCCGTTTGCTTGGTACGAGCCATGACTGAAAGTAGAGAGTTGACGTTTTCAAACCGATCTAAAAGTTTTGATTTCTATCAAGACCTTTGAGCAAAATCGATTTATAACCGATAACCCGTAATCTGATTGGCCGATTAATCACGCATTTGATTGGCTGTGAGAAATTTGCTTTTCTGTTTGTGAAGAGATGCGTCTGAGATTTCGATCTTTATAGGCACGGCTCGTTGCTTGAAATTTCAAAATAACTTAAGGTTATTCCTCACAATTGCACTGCGCATCCTTTCTGCGCATAATTTATGGCGTTATTTAGCGCGCCCGCGTGCACGCGCATATTGAAAACATAGCGGATTTGCCTTGATATTGAGCGCTGTCAGTTGGAAAATGGTTATAGCTCACCAACGAGCACGGGCACCCCAACTTTTTTTTCAGTCATTGTAATCAACTTCATCATAAACTTTGCTTGAGGAAAGACTGATCTGATTCCTATTGCTGAAAATTGAATAAATAACGAAAATAGCAGGTAAACTGTGGTCTTTTCTATTTTGCCGTATGGTAACCATGTCAAGAAATTTGGTTGAAATTTTAATCAAGAATTCAGCTTTCTGTCTAAATCAAACTTAAAAGGTTTACTTGTGTCCGATACAATGCATTGACTCCAGTTTAATTCGTGTTCTCATGAGTCTCGGTCACAAAAATTTACAATAATTACTGGGAAAAGCGTTAAAGCATGTAAAAAGCATTAAATAATGCCAAAATGGGTCATTTTCAATGCCCCAGTGCTCCTTAATGAGTATGGGAACCCCCCTTTTTTATTTCAAAATTGAAGTTCTCAGATGATAAATATTCAGTGGGCAAAGTTTGAACGAAAATCTATTGTCAGTTTTATTTCAGGGGAATTACCTTAATAGCAAGCAGAATATAACGGAATTGTAGTCACTTTGATTCTTTTTATTACTTTTGAAGCCTGACTTTTTTAACCGAGAAAGTGTATTTTCCTTCGGAAGTTAGCGAGAGCAAGCATGCTTGCATGCTAACACATTTTGTGTTAGCACGTGGAGTCTCTTGAGACTCCAGTGCAGTATATTTAGGAGCGCTTCGCTTGATATATTCATCAAGTGTGACACTACTCGGCGGTGCTTTACATCACATTTTCGGTTTATTTTAGTTTTTAGTTATTTGAGCTTTTAAGTGGTCGCTTTGCTTCTGCGTTTCTTTTCTTTTTCAGGCCGTCGAATGCCTTCTGCGACAGACATCTGCTTCAGATGTGGAAAAAGAGGCCACTGGAGTTCTAGTTGCGGGAGATTTTACGAAGGATTTGGAGCCGCAAGCCAGCGGTTCAAAGGAGCCGTCAACACATCATTCGGGGACCAATCCCGTAAATCAGTCGAGTCATGATAAGGCTGGAGTTTTCGAGGACATCATAAAGGTAGACGATATGTTTTCTCCAACTCATGAATTGGAATCGGGTACATCGGACCCTGGTTCAACTCCTTTATCAGTTAAAGGTAGACTAAAAGCGCATGTCCAGTTTTGGGAAAGAATAAACACTCCCCCTTTCATCATTGAATGCATTAGGGAGGGTTACAAGATTCCTTTCTACCTTCCTCCACAAGCGGCAGAGTTTAAGAATAATTCGTCTGCTTTGAAGCATTCCGACTTTGTCCAATCCTCAATTCGGGAGTTGCTTTCTTCCGGGAGAGTTTGTAGAGTCTCCAAAAGTTCTCTCAGGGTGATTAATCCTCTCTCCGTTTCCGTCCAGAGTTGTGGGAAAAAACGCTTAATTTTGGACTTGAGATATGTGAATCAGCATATCTTTAAACAGAGGGTCAAGTTTGAAGATTGGAGAGTTGGGCTAGACTATTTTGAGAAAGGTAGTCACTTCACGAAGTTTGACCTTAAAAGTGGGTATCACCATTTGGATGTTTTTCCTGACCACCAACGTTTCCTTGGTTTTAGCTGGGTCATGTCTGACGGGGAACCTAGTTTTTTCATGTTTACTGTCTTACCATTCGGTTTATCTTCAGCGCCATACATCTTCACTAAGTTACTCAGGCCTTTGGTTAAACACTGGAGATCTCAGGGTATACACACTGTTGTTTATCTTGATGACGGTTTTGATGTTGAATCTACCATGTCGTTTAGTGAAATTTACTCTAACATCATTAGATCAGATTTGGCTTTGGCGGGCTTCTTAGCTAATGAGGACAAGTCAGTTTGGGTTCCTGTGCATTTAATCACTTGGCTCGGTATTGTGTGGGACGGGATTCAGGGAAAAATTAGCATAACAACACCCAGAATAGATAAGGCTTTGCACCACATTGATAACGCCCTTCAAGATCCCAGGCTTTCTGCTAGAAGCCTGGCTTCCATTGTGGGCAAGATTATCTCTATGAGCCCTGTTCTTGGAAATCTCAGCCGAATTATGACCAGACATTGCCAGATGTCCGTTGCAGCTGCCCAGGACTGGGACAGCGTGTTCCCACTTGATAGTTACTGCATCGTAGAGCTTCAGTTTTGGAAGAATAATCTTTGCTCGGTTAACTCTAAATCTGTATCAGACTTGACATTTCCTTTCATATCCATTTACTCGGATGCGAGCAATGTAGCTTGCGCAGGCCATATTGCTGGGAAAGATGTCCACGCTCACAGGATGTTCACAGAGGCAGAGCGCCAGGAGAGCTCCACTTACCGCGAGTTGTTAGCTATTCAGTTTGTTCTTAGCTCGTTTAGTTCGTTCCTTCCTAATTCTAGAGTTAAGTGGTTTACCGATAGCCAGGGGGCGGGTAGGATCGTGCAAGTTGGCAGCATGAATTTCAATTTGCACAAGTTAGCCTCTGATATTTTTTCATTCTGTTTCAAATTTGGAATTGATTTGGACATTGAGTGGGTCCCTTGATCCCTTAATGAGAAAGCGGATTATCTCAGCAAAATTGTCGATTATGATGACTGGGAGCTTGTCCCCGAGTTTTTTCGGCAACTCGACGAGCTCTGGGGGCCGTTTACGGTTGATTGCTTTGCCAGTTGCTATAACAGGAAGGTCCCAAAATATTTTTCACGATTCTGGAATCCTGGGACAGCCGGAGTTGACGCGTTTTTCCAGGACTGGCAACACGAAAATTGCTTAGTTGTGCCACCGGTCGTGCTCCTGTCTAAAGTCCTTATTTTCATGTTTCGGTGCAATGCCAGGGGAACATTAGTGGTGCCTTACTGGCCGTCTGCGCCTTTCTGGCCTTTGTTGGTTCATAGGTTTTGGAACTTCGTTGTCGATTATTCATTTTTTGAAGGTCGGTTAGCGTTGCGGCATGGTCGTAATGCAAACTCGCTTTTAGGTTCAGCCTCCTGGGACGGCTTAGTCCTTGCTGTGAAAATTCTATTTTCTCGGAGCACTGAGTGAAGCCTTCTTAACCGACCTCGTCGAGAGTGACTTATGGCGAGGATATCTTGAGTTACTGAGTCGGTGTTATTAGATTTGTATCGCTTTATCAGTGTATGTCGAGCCTGTTGGCAGTGTACCCTACTTTGAAGCCGGTTGGCAGTTTTTATACTTCTGGAAGCCGGGTGGCACATTCCATGAAGCCGGTTGGCAGTTTGTTCGCGCCGGATGGCAGTGAACTTGGGCCGGGTGGCAATGAATATGTGGCTCAGTTAGGGATTCGTCTTCCGCCCTCCTCCCCCACCTCGTATTATTTCTTAGTACTTTTGTTTTTCTTAGGATTTGATAGAAGCCTCTTCTTGGGGACAGGCGTGTAGGGACAACAGACGGACAATGGTAGAGCAACTTTTATCCTCTAAAGCCAATTCTTCCGTTAAAAAATATGCTAGCCAGTATAGGTGTTTCTCCGTATATCTTAAGTCGAAGGGCGTAATATTAGTCCTGCCTTGCGATAGTTTACTTGTGTCAGAATACTTATCTTATCTTAATGAAACTAAACGATCATATGCTGTTGTTTTGTCTGCCTTCTGCGCGTTAAAGTGGGTCCATGATCTCATTCCTCATGGCGCACAAGGGAATCCGGTTGACACTGCGCTAAATCACAATTTGGTACAGGCTAGTAAACGAATGTTCAGTAGGCCGGTTAACAAAAAGGAGCCCATTACCCCCGATATGATACGTCGCATATGTGTAAAATTTGCCAACGAAGGCAGTAATCTTAGTGGCCTACGTACAGCGTTACTGTTTGTCTTAGGATTTAATGGTCTCTTTAGGATCAACGAGCTATTAGATTTACAAGCTTCGGATATTTTAGTTCACGACGATCACCTAGAGATTAATGTTAGAAGTAGTAAAACTGATCAATTTAGGCAAGGTAATAAAGTGTTTATTGCTAAGAGTGGTGGTGTTACATGTCCTCACTCATTATTGTCCCGATATTTTTCTGCAGCAAGCATTGATCTCAATTCGTCAGCTTACATTTTCAGAACACTTCAACCTCATAGAAAAGACGGTTCGTATACTTTAGGCCCTAGGAGGCTCAGCTATACTAGGTGTAGAGAATTAGTTAAGGAGTCACTTTTGGCTATAGGAATTAATTCGGTCAGTTATAGCACTCATAGCCTCCGATCCGGTGGCGCTACTTTTATAGCTAACAATCTAGCGAAGTCAGGTTCTTCTGACAGACTACTCATGCTCCACGGTCGTTGGAAGTCGGAGTCAGCTAAGAATATGTACGTCAAGGATTCTTTGAACAGTAGGTTACAATTGACCAAGTTGTTCCCTACCTTTGACATTGAAGAAGTGTAACTTATTTTTTCTTTTCCTACTTTATACAGTTGTAGCTTTATTACTGTAACTTTATATTTTGGCGTGTACAGCGTGTAATGTCATTAAAAGCATCGTTGGGCAAGTGCTCTCACTCTGCCTGCCTTACAGTTTGAGTCTTTTTGTTTGCGTCAGCGTTCTGGAGAAGGAAAATATTTTTCCTTCGTACGAACGTAGTGAGGGAGAAGGAAATGAGAATTTCACGTATCAGTTTTCCTTAACGGGCAGGTAAATTATCTACAGAAAGACAAGCCCCCGCATAAATATTAATAAGACTGTCGGCAAAGCGTTCGGCTTTCCTTTGTTTGGAAAGTTATGTTTCCCGAGAGGTTCAGCCAGACAACTTAAGGCGCCAGCGAATTCACCAGGGTTTGTTCACTCGCAGTTTCGCTGCTGGATTATCAAAACCAAATCATGTCTGGACGTGGTAAAGGAGGCAAAGGTCTAGGAAAGGGCGGCGCTAAGCGTCATCGTAAAATTTTAAGAGACAACATCCAGGGCATAACCAAGCCAGCTATCCGTCGTCTAGCTCGCCGCGGTGGTGTGAAGCGTATCTCTGGGCTGATCTACGAGGAGACTCGCGGAGTCCTGAAAGTCTTCCTTGAGAACGTCATACGTGATGCTGTGACCTACACCGAGCATGCCAAAAGAAAGACAGTGACAGCCATGGACGTGGTCTACGCACTCAAACGCCAAGGACGTACTCTGTACGGATTTGGTGGTTAGCGAAGTGCATGACTACAAGCTCCCGCAGCCCTCACCAAAAAAAAAAACGGCTCCTTTAGGAGCCAACAAGTCTAACGAAAGTCCCGACCAGCAATACATTCGATATATTTTTAACAACAACTCGAACAACAACAGATTTACGTTGCGCTTTAATTTTCTTTAATCTTCATTCGCTCTACTGCGTTACTGGTGTAAGGTCGCGCAGTATAACAGAAGTAAAGAGTTGCAAATAATTGCCAACATCTTTTTCAAGATCAAGGTACTTGTTAGATCTTGTTAAGGACGTTCGCGCCCATTGCTACTGCGCATCTCTAGTGCGAGCGCTGTTCATTGGTCACGAGCGTGCCACGTCATTTTCAAGCGCGCGCACTCAACAAAATATAGAGCTGATGACCTTTGCGTTAACTTTGTGCGCGAATATTTATGTTGGATGCTCGGTGACCCCCACTTTTTTTTCGGCAGATCAGTTCATTTTCTGATTCTTTCCATTATATTAAAAAACAAAAAAAATCTGTACGTGGGAAGTTTTAATTATTTTTCATATACTATTCAACTAGGGTCGAATTCGTTCGTGGATACAGGTGTGGGTAACTTAGAAGTTGCCTTTTTAAGGCAAATTCTACCTGATTTAATGACATATGGAGCAAAGATCTATCAAATAGGCCTATATATGCTGTTTTAAACACGCAAAACTTAGATATGATTCTTCAACTTAAATATATGCCGATAGTAATGAATCCCGCCAGAATCGCCTCGAATGACTGGAAATCCTAGAAATGCTATGGTCTGAGCTGTGCCTTATCTTCAAAACGAGTTCGGTGACCCCCGATTTTTTTTACGTTTTTAATCTAATCTTATCACTTTCTACCTGCAGTCAAAGTTTTAAAAAAATCTGTGCGTGGGAAGTTTTTGGGCGCGAACGTCCTT
>JAHPZR010000930.1:0-100576 GCA_019787425.1 Platygyra sinensis | reverse complement strand
GTATCGGTAGGAAGCCTGGATCGAAGCCCGTACGACGGAGGATTCTTGGGGTTAGAATATTGGGAAAGAAACTTCAAGTAAGCAAAATGTGAGCTCTTGATCGATATCGAAAACGTGTCATGCATCCAGAAAATTTCGACACAACACGACGACGTACGACTTGCTAAAAGACCGTAACACATCTGTTAGACTCTTCCATTGTTATCTTCGTTTAGTGTAGCTCAGGGCGCATGTGAATTCCCTTGCAGGGTAGGTTTAATGCATAGAGGAAACAAGATATTTTGTTTGGAATAACACAGGATTCAACTTGGTGAAAGAGTTGCCGAACCCTGGCGACCCATTTGTGGCACCTAATTTAAAGCTTAGGCGCAGAACGTGTCATGTTTTCTTTTTTGTTGCAATCTGTTACGGTTTATAGCATTTTTTAAAAAATCCCTTTCTTCACGAATATTGAATGCTTTCCAGCGAGAAATGCTGCCTGACTGCTACATACATTTGTCTTCCTAAAGGCTGATACTACATAGAAAGCTTGACGGGGCAACGAGATGATAGAGTCCAAATTTAAAACCACGAATTGCAACCGTGGACAGCTGTTTCGACCTTGTTGGGTTTCGTCAGCACGGTGCAGCAAGCAATGAATAGGCTGATCGACTGATCATTCATATGCACTAAATGCAGATGGTGATGATCTCAGATGAAACTCAAATCGAAATTTTTGCAGATCATGTCGCCAATGCCACATGCAAAACGCGTGACAAAGGACAACGGGAAAAATCCAGAATATCTTGTCGTTGCAGCGCTAAGGAAACTGTGGACAGACAAAACCTGTCCCGCAGAAAAATCATGGTCAAACCATACCTGCTGAATGTTAATTGGTTAATTCAAACTTCAGACGCACCTTTAAGCTTGCCTTAACCATTGTGGCTAACGGCTTTGGGTTTACTTTTCATAGGTAACTGGAAGAATGGTAAATTTGAAGACGAAGGACATTTCATCACTCCAAACTACACTTACACAGGGATCTTCAACGGAGGGGAGCCAGTTGGACTCGGAAGGTTTCACTTTGACACGGGCTGCGAACAGGAGGGCGAATATGTGACCAGGCGGATGGTCCGCCGTACTAACACCATGAGAGAGGTGGTCCACGTTCCCGTATGGAGGTGCCTGTCTTTACATAAGGCGGGGCCTCGGGTCCTGAAACTTCCGAAAGAGTTTTAGTAATAAACAAAGAAGTTTCCCTGATGAAATTACAGTACTTGATCTTAATATTTTGATATCTAACTATGTTACGTTTTCCTACGTCTATGGCTTAAGTTTTATCCTACCCTTTTCAAAGTGTTACGGTTCAAGTTGATGAGTTACTTAATAAAGAAAATCATCTTTTATTTGTTTACTTGTCTCCTTAGTATTAGCACAAGGGGACTCGTAAACTGTCAGTCAGCAGTAAAAATAAATGTACTGTTATTTATCTGTGTTCCTGCCTTTTTTAGACTTCTAGAAGGGATTTGAATGAAGTGGAGGTGGTTTACATTTTGAAAGTTATCTTGTCTCTGCCTCGTCCCCAGTCGTCCCGGTTTTTTTTGACATAATGATCCCATCGCCCCTGTTCTCGCGCTCCACACTTGCTACCAGCTCCCGCTCGCACCTTTTGCCCACTTCCAGTCTCCCAATCGCCCTTTGCGCTAAGAACAAAAAAAAAAAAACGTAAGAAAAGTCTGCGGAGGCAGATCTTGTCTGCCGCTATGTAAGTGTGACACTCCGATCACGTCTTAAGTTTTCATTATCGTCGATAACTATTAAACTCTCCTCGGGGAAATAATGAAAACTTGAGATATAACGTCATAAATTACAGAGGCAGACAAGATAATACTCGAAATGTTAACCACCTTCGCTTCATTCTGAATCCCTTCTAAACGGCTAAAAGACACTAATTTACATTTACAACCTCAAAGTCTCAAAATCACCCTCTTTGGTTAAAATGTTTATCATAATTTAATTGTAACCCACACATAACAACCTGCTGTATCTTGCTTGGCTTAACCGGTTCTAATATTTTGGGGTATTAAAAGGGTAAATTCCCGCCAGCAGGTTTCAAACTTTTAAGCTGGAAAGGGCGCTTGTACAATAAATTAAACCTCGTTCAGGTTCTTCTCAAAATTCAAAATGTCGGCCATTTTCGAATCATTCGAAGACCCTCAGTTCTTCCTTTGAAACAGTCAAAGGCAGTAATATTTACAAGACTTGAGTGATAAGTTTTTTTTTATTGGTGGTACTTATACGTTTGACAATCCCAGCCATGCTAAACGTTAACAGGCATGAGCGAGCACTTCAAAAGTGCTAGTACATAAAATGATTCTTAACTCTATTTGTACATTATAAAAATATAATTCAGACTCTCCATCTATACATTTGATTATGTACATTTAAAAACTCTATAAGTTACAAAACCATCTGGTAACTATAAATGTCAATATAAGTTCATATCAATTCTAGACGTTATTTTCAAGAAAATTAATGTCAATAGTTTGAGACCTCAGCGAAAAAGTGCTTGTCAGTAAAGATTGGTTGCAGCTGATTTAATTAACCGTAAAAATAATCATTCGCTGTTGTGCCGGCATTTTTTCAACTTTCTTAAACAATCCTAGATGGAAGTAGATGTTTTGAAAATTAAAAGTACGTATTAATAGTTCAACGTCGTAGATATATTAATTGGGCTCAATAATTCCTCAAAGTTTGAAGATATTGATTTCGTTGTAGCAACTGGAAAGCTAGTTGCTAAATTGAAACAAAAATACAACGCCGTCGACACGTTGGTGGATATGTGTAATTAATGTGGACGAAAATAAAATCCTCAAAGTTTGAAGATATTGATTTCGTTGTAGCAACTGGAAAGCTAGTTGCTAAATTGAAACAAAAATACAACGCCGTCGACACGTTGGTGGATATGTGAAATTAATGTGGACGAAAGTAAAATCCTTATGTAAAAAAGTTGAGGATGGTGCTATCTTAACACTTAAATATTGCTGAGGTCCAAACCATTGACAGCGGTACAAGTAGAAGTTCTCGCAAACCATCGAGCGATAATTCGAAATTCATTAGAAGAGACAGTTGACAACAAATTGGGCTTATCCTCGGTGTAAGAACCTGCAACACTCATCAGTGACGTAAAACAAAGAAAACAAATAAGTCAACATAATAGATCCTACCCCTGACGATAACTACAAAACAAATAATAACTGCACAGGTTTTTACACTGAAGTAAACCCACAAATTGGTTTTACGAAAAATGCACCTGTACAACTGGCTGCCAAATAAATCAATGGTATGGTTAAACATGAACAGAAAACTGTCTTCAAACAACAAGGATTGACCCTTTAACTTATATCTTTGTACCACGTATGTATGGGAAATGACCGCAAATATTAAAAATACTAGAGTGATACACTCAAAACATTGGACATCAACATCATTCCCAGGTCTTCTCCTCGACGATTTTCAAAATGGCGGCTCGTTTTCACGCCCGCCATTTTAAAAAGTGGGACGAAGTTGATAAAACGCTGACATGTCACGGCAACGTTAAAATGTATTTTAGGCATGAATAATGTGATAAGTACGCAAAGTAAAACTTGACTGATATAAAACTGTTACCAAAAATGCCGAAGAAAGCATCACGAATGATTGTTAAACATCCATTGATTTATTTGGCAGCCAGTTGTACAGGTGCATTTTTCGTAAAACCAATTTGTGGGTTTACTTCAGTGTAAAAACCTGTGCAGTTATTATTTGTTTTGTAGTTATCGTCAGGGGTAGGATCTATTATGTTGACTTATTTGTTTTCTTTGTTTTACGTCACTGATGAGTGTTGCAGGTTCTTACACCGAGGATAAGCCCAATTTGTTGTCAACTGTCTCTTCTAATGAATTTCGAATTATCGCTCGATGGTTTGCGAGAACTTCTACTTGTACCGCTGTCAATGGTTTGGACCTCAGCAATATTTAAGTGTTAAGATAGCACCATCCTCAACTTTTTTACATAAGGATTTTACTTTCGTCCACATTAATTTCACATATCCACCAACGTGTCGACGGCGTTGTATTTTTGTTTCAATTTAGCAACTAGCTTTCCAGTTGCTACAACGAAATCAATATCTTCAAACTTTGAGGATTTTATTTTCGTCCACATTAATTACACATATCCACCAACGTGTCGACGGCGTTGTATTTTTGTTTCAATTTAGCAACTAGCTTTCCAGTTGCTACAACGAAATCAATATCTTCAAACTTTGAGGAATTATTGAGCCCAATTAATATATCTACGACGTTGAACTATTAATACGTACTTTTAATTTTCAAAACATCTACTTCCATCTAGGATTGTTTAAGAAAGTTGAAAAAATGCCGGCACAACAGCGAATGATTATTTTTACGGTTAATTAAATCAGCTGCAACCAATCTTTACTGACAAGCACTTTTTCGCTGAGGTCTCAAACTATTGACATTAATTTTCTTGAAAATAACGTCTAGAATTGATATGAACTTATATTGACATTTATAGTTACCAGATGGTTTTGTAACTTATAGAGTTTTTAAATGTACATAATCAAATGTATAGATGGAGAGTCTGAATTATATTTTTATAATGTACAAATAGAGTTAAGAATCATTTTATGTACTAGCACTTTTGAAGTGCTCGCTCATGCCTGTTAACGTTTAGCATGGCTGGGATTGTCAAACGTATAAGTACCACCAATAAAAAAAAACTTATCACTCAAGTCTTGTAAATATTACTGCCTTTGACTGTTTCAAAGGAAGAACTGAGGGTCTTCGAATGATTCGAAAATGGCCGACATTTTGAATTTTGAGAAGAACCTGAACGAGGTTTAATTTATTGTACAAGCGCCCTTTCCAGCTTAAAAGTTTGAAACCTGCTGGCGGGAATTTACCCTTTTAATACCCCAAAATATTAGAACCGGTTAAGCCAAGCAAGATACAGCAGGTTGTTATGTGTGGGTTACAATTAAATTATGATAAACATTTTAACCAAAGAGGGTGATTTTGAGACTTTGAGGTTGTAAATGTAAATTAGTGTCTTTTAGCCGTTTAGAAGGGATTCAGAATGAAGCGAAGGTGGTTAACATTTCGAGTATTATCTTGTCTGCCTCTGTAATTTATGACGTTATATCTCAAGTTTTCATTATTTCCCCGAGGAGAGTTTAATAGTTATCGACGATAATGAAAACTTAAGACGTGATCGGAGTGTCACACTTACATAGCGGCAGACAAGATCTGCCTCCGCAGACTTTTCTTACGTTTTTTTTTTTTTGTTCTTAGCGCAAAGGGCGATTGGGAGACTGGAAGTGGGCAAAAAGGTGCGAGCGGGAGCTGGTAGCAAGTGTGGAGCGCGAGAACAGGGGCGATGGGATCATTATGTCAAAAAAAACCGGGGACGACTGGGGACGAGGCAGAGACAAGATAACTTTCAAAATGTAAACCACCTCCACTTCATTCAAATCCCTTCTAGAAGTCTAAAAAAGGCAGGAACACAGATAAATAACAGTACATTTATTTTTACTGCTGACTGACAGTTTACGAGTCCCCTTGTGCTAATACTAAGGAGACAAGTAAACAAATAAAAGATGATTTTCTTTATTAAGTAACTCATCAACTTGAACCGTAACACTTTGAAAAGGGTAGGATAAAACTTAAGCCATAGACGTAGGAAAACGTAACATAGTTAGATATCAAAATATTAAGATCAAGTACTGTAATTTCATCAGGGAAACTTCTTTGTTTATTACTAAAACTCTTTCGGAAGTTTCAGGACCCGAGGCCCCGCCTTATGTAAAGACAGGCACCTCCATACGGGAACGTGGACCACCTCTCTCATGGTGTTAGTACGGCGGACCATCCGCCTGGTCACATATTCGCCCTCCTGTTCGCAGCCCGTGTCAAAGTGAAACCTTCCGAGTCCAACTGGCTCCCCTCCGTTGAAGATCCCTGTGTAAGTGTAGTTTGGAGTGATGAAATGTCCTTCGTCTTCAAATTTACCATTCTTCCAGTTACCTATGAAAAGTAAACCCAAAGCCGTTAGCCACAATGGTTAAGGCAAGCTTAAAGGTGCGTCTGAAGTTTGAATTAACCAATTAACATTCAGCAGGTATGGTTTGACCATGATTTTTCTGCGGGACAGGTTTTGTCTGTCCACAGTTTCCTTAGCGCTGCAACGACAAGATATTCTGGATTTTTCCCGTTGTCCTTTGTCACGCGTTTTGCATGTGGCATTGGCGACATGATCTGCAAAAATTTCGATTTGAGTTTCATCTGAGATCATCACCATCTGCATTTAGTGCATATGAATGATCAGTCGATCAGCCTATTCATTGCTTGCTGCACCGTGCTGACGAAACCCAACAAGGTCGAAACAGCTGTCCACGGTTGCAATTCGTGGTTTTAAATTTGGACTCTATCATCTCGTTGCCCCGTCAAGCTTTCTATGTAGTATCAGCCTTTAGGAAGACAAATGTATGTAGCAGTCAGGCAGCATTTCTCGCTGGAAAGCATTCAATATTCGTGAAGAAAGGGATTTTTTAAAAAATGCTATAAACCGTAACAGATTGCAACAAAAAAGAAAACATGACACGTTCTGCGCCTAAGCTTTAAATTAGGTGCCACAAATGGGTCGCCAGGGTTCGGCAACTCTTTCACCAAGTTGAATCCTGTGTTATTCCAAACAAAATATCTTGTTTCCTCTATGCATTAAACCTACCCTGCAAGGGAATTCACATGCGCCCTGAGCTACACTAAACGAAGATAACAATGGAAGAGTCTAACAGATGTGTTACGGTCTTTTAGCAAGTCGTACGTCGTCGTGTTGTGTCGAAATTTTCTGGATGCATGACACGTTTTCGATATCGATCAAGAGCTCACATTTTGCTTACTTGAAGTTTCTTTCCCAATATTCTAACCCCAAGAATCCTCCGTCGTACGGGCTTCGATCCAGGCTTCCTACCGATACTTACCCTTGTATCTAAGACCTTGATCTTAATATTTTGATATCTAACTATGTTACGTTTTCCTACGTCTATGGCTTAAGTTTTATCCTACCCTTTTCAAAGTGTTACGGTTCAAGTTGATGAGTTACTTAATAAAGAAAATCATCTTTTATTTGTTTACTTGTCTCCTTAGTATTAGCACAAGGGGACTCGTAAACTGTCAGTCAGCAGTAAAAATAAATGTACTGTTATTTATCTGTGTTCCTGCCTTTTTTAGACTTCTAGAAGGGATTTGAATGAAGTGGAGGTGGTTTACATTTTGAAAGTTATCTTGTCTCTGCCTCGTCCCCAGTCGTCCCCGGTTTTTTTTGACATAATGATCCCATCGCCCCTGTTCTCGCGCTCCACACTTGCTACCAGCTCCCGCTCGCACCTTTTTGCCCACTTCCAGTCTCCCAATCGCCCTTTGCGCTAAGAACAAAAAAAAAAAAACGTAAGAAAAGTCTGCGGAGGCAGATCTTGTCTGCCGCTATGTAAGTGTGACACTCCGATCACGTCTTAAGTTTTCATTATCGTCGATAACTATTAAACTCTCCTCGGGGAAATAATGAAAACTTGAGATATAACGTCATAAATTACAGAGGCAGACAAGATAATACTCGAAATGTTAACCACCTTCGCTTCATTCTGAATCCCTTCTAAACGGCTAAAAGACACTAATTTACATTTACAACCTCAAAGTCTCAAAATCACCCTCTTTGGTTAAAATGTTTATCATAATTTAATTGTAACCCACACATAACAACCTGCTGTATCTTGCTTGGCTTAACCGGTTCTAATATTTTGGGGTATTAAAAGGGTAAATTCCCGCCAGCAGGTTTCAAACTTTTAAGCTGGAAAGGGCGCTTGTACAATAAATTAAACCTCGTTCAGGTTCTTCTCAAAATTCAAAATGTCGGCCATTTTCGAATCATTCGAAGACCCTCAGTTCTTCCTTTGAAACAGTCAAAGGCAGTAATATTTACAAGACTTGAGTGATAAGTTTTTTTTTTATTGGTGGTACTTATACGTTTGACAATCCCAGCCATGCTAAACGTTAACAGGCATGAGCGAGCACTTCAAAAGTGCTAGTACATAAAATGATTCTTAACTCTATTTGTACATTATAAAAATATAATTCAGACTCTCCATCTATACATTTGATTATGTACATTTAAAAACTCTATAAGTTACAAAACCATCTGGTAACTATAAATGTCAATATAAGTTCATATCAATTCTAGACGTTATTTTCAAGAAAATTAATGTCAATAGTTTGAGACCTCAGCGAAAAAGTGCTTGTCAGTAAAGATTGGTTGCAGCTGATTTAATTAACCGTAAAAATAATCATTCGCTGTTGTGCCGGCATTTTTTCAACTTTCTTAAACAATCCTAGATGGAAGTAGATGTTTTGAAAATTAAAAGTACGTATTAATAGTTCAACGTCGTAGATATATTAATTGGGCTCAATAATTCCTCAAAGTTTGAAGATATTGATTTCGTTGTAGCAACTGGAAAGCTAGTTGCTAAATTGAAACAAAAATACAACGCCGTCGACACGTTGGTGGATATGTGTAATTAATGTGGACGAAAATAAAATCCTCAAAGTTTGAAGATATTGATTTCGTTGTAGCAACTGGAAAGCTAGTTGCTAAATTGAAACAAAAATACAACGCCGTCGACACGTTGGTGGATATGTGAAATTAATGTGGACGAAAGTAAAATCCTTATGTAAAAAAGTTGAGGATGGTGCTATCTTAACACTTAAATATTGCTGAGGTCCAAACCATTGACAGCGGTACAAGTAGAAGTTCTCGCAAACCATCGAGCGATAATTCGAAATTCATTAGAAGAGACAGTTGACAACAAATTGGGCTTATCCTCGGTGTAAGAACCTGCAACACTCATCAGTGACGTAAAACAAAGAAAACAAATAAGTCAACATAATAGATCCTACCCCTGACGATAACTACAAAACAAATAATAACTGCACAGGTTTTTACACTGAAGTAAACCCACAAATTGGTTTTACGAAAAATGCACCTGTACAACTGGCTGCCAAATAAATCAATGGTATGGTTAAACATGAACAGAAAACTGTCTTCAAACAACAAGGATTGACCCTTTAACTTATATCTTTGTACCACGTATGTATGGGAAATGACCGCAAATATTAAAAATACTAGAGTGATACACTCAAAACATTGGACATCAACATCATTCCCAGGTCTTCTCCTCGACGATTTTCAAAATGGCGGCTCGTTTTCACGCCCGCCATTTTAAAAAGTGGGACGAAGTTGATAAAACGCTGACATGTCACGGCAACGTTAAAATGTATTTTAGGCATGAATAATGTGATAAGTACGCAAAGTAAAACTTGACTGATATAAAACTGTTACCAAAAATGCCGAAGAAAGCATCACGAATGATTGTTAAACATCCAAAAATCAGCAAAACGTGACTTATCTATAAAAAACACAGAGAACCTAAAAAAATATGAAACGAATTGTCCACGCGGGTTAAATATCTTATCTTCCGGGTGTGATGCCCGCTGTTTTAAAACTACAGATTATCAGCGATATAATTCAAACAATCCAGGCCATGAAAACTAAAATAATCAATTGCAAAAACAAATCGAAGACAAATATAACATTGACAGGTTTTTGAGTTTAACGAAGGGAGTTTAAAGCCTGTATGTAACGATATTCTTGCAATTATAAATATCTAACCTTCTATTAGCGAATCAGCAATATATGATTCGCGAAATGCTTCTATTGTCCCATTTAGCGCCATTTTGTTAATAGCACTACTGCGCATGGATTCGTCCTCTCAATCTCAGCATATTCTGAATGTCATAACACTCTGCACATAGAAAATTAACAACACTCCACTATTTGCGAGACTTTTCTTCTACAAGAGCTCCAATGCCAAGTACTTCGTTCCATCCATTAAATAATTCACGGCTTCAAAATCCGTCACGAACTTCTTTCAGTCTTCCATTTTATTCGTGGTTCAGACATTCACTGATTTGGAACTCGATGATAGATCCCAACAATTTCTAACTTTAACTGCCAGCTTCTAGTTTGGCTTCCTTGAAGAGCCGCGGTGATTGAAGTTTATGGAATTTCTTTTATAACAAATGTTGAGTCCAGTGGAAAGTGACGAGAGATTTCCTAGCTATAACTTGTGGGTGCCTAACTTCTATGTTGAGAAGTCACTGCACACGAGCTGACATCACTACTTGCTTCCGATATAATTCGTGACTTGTTACACAGCGTAGTGGTCGAAAGAGCTAAGGTATTCCAGTGCCTTTTGATAACAGAACAGGTACTGCTCCTAAAATAGAAACAAAGAAGCAAAACATTAAAAAGCCGAACTTCGGAATATATAATAAGTCAAACGCTGTCAGCTACAAAAACCGACCAAACAATCAACCGAACAATGACGGACAGAAAGAGATACGGACTGTCTGTCTGTCTGTCTTGTGTTTCAATAAGCCTGGAAACGGTCTAGACGGCATGGAGGTTCGCTGGGTGAAACAATGCAGGAGAGCTAACATCGCCAGACGCTTATTTTTCATCTTGGCACCTTTAGGCCGCATGGACTAAACGTGGATTTTACTTTTTTAAAATAGCTTGGCGCGTGCACGCGTTTACCTATGCGTTAGAGTCGCGCGCGCACAGCTGTTTATTTATTCGATAACGTGTCCCATTCAAAACTAAACATAGCACTAAGGAAGGGCTGGGACCGAAACGTCTGCTATAAACATCATTTTTAATTTGGCACTGAGATATTATCATTTAAAACTTTTGTGTCTGTCTGTCCGACCGACCGACCGACCTACCGACCTACCGACCGACTGACTAACTGACTGACTGACTGACTGAAAGGACGAACGGACGAATATACAAATAAGCAATACTAGTATTAGCCTGGAAAGTATCCACAACTAACATTATTTTACAATCCTTTGGAGTAATACTAAAAGGCTAAAAGACTTGTTACTTTCACCGCACACGTACCTGATTTTGTATCATATTCGGTCTCTGTGTTCTTAGAAGTTTTACTGTCTGGAACAAATCTACCACTCCCTCAGAGCGCATGCGTTCTAGCACGATACAAAGGGCACAGAAAACGCCCGTTCTCCCAACACCATCACTAAGGAGAATAAAATCACACATATGAGTCAGCTTTCAGATAAAGCTCTCAGTTCTCCTTACTCAAATGCATAAACGTCTTTGAATCTCATTTAAGAAGCTGATGATATATCATAATAATAACTTTTTGTCGATGAATAACTTAATCTTTCTCAAATACTTGGTTGACAATATCTTTTCCCGAATGCGATGCTAATCTCTCTCAGGTCAGAGCTATCACTGGTTTCGATTGCATTAAGCGACTTTGAAGTATTTCTACTCCCCTGGATGGAATGCTAGTCCATCATAAGGTTACCCCCAGCATTGAATTCGTCGGTACTCATTTATACACCTAGGTGGAGAGAGGCACTGTGAGAGTAATGTGTGTTGTCTAACACAACACCATGACCCCAGCTAAGGCTCAACCTTGGACCGCTCGATCCAGAGTCCAGGGAATGAACCATTCGTCAATCACGTCGTCTAATTCGGCTTTGACCAAGGGTGCTAATTACCTGCAATGTACGGTGATTGGTCCCTCTTCGTCCTGCTGTAAATACGTTCTTTGCACCTGACCTATCAAGTCCAGTATACCCTCACCACTCTTGGGTATACTGTCGGTCCAGCCATAAAAATGAAACTGTTTGATGTTCCGAAGGGTGCCGCTCTGAAATACAACGAGTTCCACTGGTTTAGTCGCGAAATTCACAAAAGATTCTTTGCCCATGGGTTTCACGTGAAGCTGTAATTGAGTCGAACAAATTTCTGACTCTGTTGTTGTTGTGGTTTAACGTTAGAATCAGCTTATAGAACTTAGTAAATCCTTCTACAAGGCCATGATGTGTAACAGCTTTCATTAGAATGGTTAAACACTGCGGTTTCACTTACAGACTCCAAGTTAGAACCAGCATACTAAACAATACCCACACAGCGGTCAAACGGGGCGCGCGTGCGTAGTTCCCCCCAAAACTTTCGCTTAACAAAGTCTTAAATTTTCGAAAATTTTCGCTTTCAAGCCCAAAGTTAAGACAGTCGCTGAAAAGTTAAGCTTTAAACTTCGCACATGACCAGGACATTTAGTGATGGACATCCTAAAGTCCTCCCAGCTTGTAATTTTCTCTCACAGTACTATTTTTATAACATTTTCCTACAGAAGTCTTGCAGGTTTTCTCTTCAAACTCTTACGAAGTTCGAGGCGGCGAAAACCGGAAGTGGCGTTGGATTTTTGCGTTTGACTGCTGTGTGAACAATACCACATGGAAGTTCTGTGCGATAGCTTTCATTTGAATGGTCACACACTAGAGTTTCATCCACAGACTTAAAAGCTAGGACCACCTTGTTCAGACGGTTATTGACAAACATGGAACAAAAGGGTTTTATATAACGTGACGCCAAAGAACGCGCGAGGAGTTTCCGCGCGTTTTTACGTGTCACGCTCTATAGACATAGAAAAAGGAGGAGTTGCTTGCAGTTTCAAACACTTACCATTATATCTTTGACCTTGAAATCCCTGACAACGAAATTTGGAAAATCGTGTTCCGAAACAGGATCCACAACATAATACTGGTGTTTAGCAGAGCGGTCAGTTGGCCAGTACTTGTAACAATGTTCCTAATGGGAGAGACGGGAGAAATAAATCGCATTCACTTCCGTAGGAAATACATAAGTAAATAACTAAATACACAATAAAATACAATATTTGGGGAGGAAGCCTCATCAGCTTTAATTGGTTTTCATTCGGGTCCTCTATGCTGGCCCAGTGGGGGAAGCAGACCTTGAGCTAATGGGGGATTCGGTTTGTTTTTTCTTGTCTGCCGGCCTTTCTTCCTTTTGCGATTTTCCTTTTTTTTTTCCAAAATAAGGGGTCCCCGGTACCCTGCCCCACCCTCCTTCTCCCCACGCCCCCGCTAGATCCGCCAGAGACTGACTTAGAATTTTTGAACGTCGATTTTTGTGAAGGGAGGAAAACCAGATTAACTGGAGAAAAATCCTTAAAACAAGGCAAGAACGTACAAGAAATTCAACCCACATATCGCATCACTGCTCCTTACTCCTCAAGGTTAGGGTTGATATTTTGAGTTTCATCAATCTGTCTCCTTTGTTACTACGTCATTAAATGCACTACACTAAGTTTGTTTTGCATACTCTGTCTTCCTCATCAAGCTGCGTTAACATGACAACGATGTTTGAGTTTTGCTCCATCAACATCCTCCAGAAGTCATCCACCGTATTTGGCGACGGATCCTGGGTAGCGATATAAGCGCCCCGCTGACGATAGCCCTGCAGAAAGACGCAATGCATTGTGGGTTAAGAACTCCGTGAGAAAGAACTGATACACCTTATTCCAAAAATGGCCGCCATTTTAGTCTTCTTTTGTTTACTCGCAAATTAACCCTTGTTGCGATGTTCTTAAACTTCAAATTGAAAACAATATTTTCCCTTAAACAAGGCAAAAGGGGCTAATTTGCAACTAAACACAAGAATACTAAAATGGCGGCCATTTTGGAATAAGGTGCATAGAACAAATAAGGTGCATAGAACAGTAGAAAAAAAATATGAGGAGAATCTATCTGTACTTACGTCGATAAAACTTGCGTCGATGCTGCTAGAGCCTTCAATACCACGAGTGGATAGCAACTGTACTCTTGTTGAATCCTCTGTTGAGAGATGAAAGATGAGAAACACAATGAGCTGTCATCGGCTAGAAATCTTAGCTCCGTACATAAAGTCTATTCCATGCTCTTAAGACAAACTTTAAACCGGGCGGTACCTCGCATGGGCGGGGCGGTACCCGGCGGTACCATCCGGGCGGTACCTCGCATGGGTCTCCCGTTCGTACCGATCCTTTTAGGCGGCATTACCTAAATTCTATCGTTATTTGTGTTTTTTTTTTTGTTTTGTTTTTTTTTTTGCATATTTGTAATTTTATAGTAACTAAGCCCAATAAAGTTAATTAATAAAAAAAACAACGACAAAAAAAAAAAAAAGAAAACCAGAGGCATCTAACGGGTCGTTTCAGTAAATTATTTATTCAGAAGACCTTTTATAATCTCCCCCGATTCTCCTCAGAGAATTATCACCTAGTGTTTTCGTGGAATGAGAAATCCGTCCGTTGCTTTTGCATTGATAAAAATGTCGTCTTGTACCATAAGGAGGCCAGCAAGGATTTTCGCAAAGGCGATAAGACTGTTACTTTCGAAAAATGGAAAAAAGTGCTAAAATATTGAATAAAACGTTCTCTTATAATTTCCGCACGGATAAAATGTTACAGCCCGACATTAAGTTGACTTGACCTACAGAGCTTTGAAAGTACTCCAGATAACCTAAAACAGCGTTTTTAAAAAGTATTTGAGAGAAAACCTACCGCTAAATACACTAGCGGGGAGGGGGAGAAAACGACTACTTACGAGGCAGAATGTTAGATAGTCTTTCATTTGATCTGCTGATTGCCAGACTTCCCGTGCCTTGTTTTAGTCGTCGCGATTGACTAGGATTATTTAGCTTCCGAAACTCCTCGGCTAAACCCGCCATTCCTCCTTGACAAGGCTCCGTCAGTCGCTTGATGTGATATAGCAGGTTTCTCGCGTGGACTTCTGTGTTGCCGCAGGACACTGCTTCGAGGAGCGCGTCGTGGATGAAGATATATTGTTCCTGAACAGGAAAAGAAATACAAATCAGTGAAGCGTGAGCGCTAGAACAAATATAGTCTATAACTGTAACGTCTTCGTTGGTCAAATCCTAGTGTGTGACTATTCAAAATGAAAGCTATTGAGCCCCACTTTCATGTGGTACTGTTTATTGTGTCACACTGAGTCATTGTAACTTGTAAATCTTTGGAGGAAAGCCAAGTGTGTGACCATTCAGATGAAAGCTATTGAGCAGTACTTTCATGTGGAACTTTTTATCATGTTCTCGAGGTGTTTCCAACTTTTAAGACTGTGAATAAAACCCTTACGATTTAAATGAAGATTAATACAACTAAGAACGAGAACATCCGCTCACCTCTTTTTGCACCATGCAGTTGCGCTGCGTTCTCAGCACCGTCACATGCCCATAAATATCGACTGTATTTTCATGTTTGACTCTCTCTAACATGGAGTCTATGACAATAAAGCATGCTGTACGACCAACACCACCACTACAATAAATAAAAAAAAGAAACAGAAAATCAATGTTTTGACAGTAAGTCAGTTAGAATCTGCTAGAGAGACTAAACGCAAATCTTGTTCAAAACAGGTAATAAACCGGATTTTTACCTGCAGTGTACCACGATAGGACCAGCGTCAGTAGGATTGTAGAAGCGTACCCTTCTGAGGAAAGCTAAGAATGGAGTAGGGTGGGGTGGAAGATCATGGTCAGGCCAGCCAGTGAATTGGAAATGTTTGACTTCTCTGGGCTGTGGGGCGCCATCCTGTTGAATTAACAAAGATGGATTAATTAGAAATATTGTATTTTTACATTTAATATTCCATATATTACTCACTTTGGAATGTGATTGGTTGCATCTATGAATGTGACTGCGCGATACAGTTTTGAGTTCATATGTGCCAAGTTATTATTTGGCTATGTGACCGCGCAATGAGGTCCCAGTCAAAGACCCACATTTTGCCCTTACTCGTCATTTCAGTAGCTTAGTGCTTAGAACATCCGGTTAGATCACAGAGGGTCGTGGGTTCAAATCCCAGCTGGAGCTGGGATTTTGTTCCGAGTTGATGTTTCCTCTACATTTAATAGATTACAAACATCATCACAAAAATGCGAATTTTACGTCATCGGGAAAATCAATGACTGATTAGTTTTTTTTGCTTCCCAAAACAAGAAAAAAAAGCATTCATGAACTAATTTTGTTCTACGTCCAACAGGTCAATAAGTCGTTCTTATTTACCTTACAGACTTGAAACGTTGTTATTGTATAGTTAGCGAACTCAATCCAGTCTGTAGCAGTGACCTCAATATCACCATAATGTTCAGTTCCTTCGCTCGGCCAGTACTGTGCACATTTGATCTGAGAACAGAAACGAGTGACATAAGTATTTAATGCGTTACTAATGTAGCACAATGGTTGGAAAATTGAGCGAGAGCCTGGTGAGTTACGTGACCAAATCGTGACCAAATATCACTGTTCTGAGTCCTGTGTTCTACTCTTGCGTTACTTTCACGAAGTATCATTGTAACAGATCCTTCTAAGCAGCACAGTCACAGGTATTTTGAGTTATTTTGGCCACGTACAAAATGACCTTTTAAATTGAAGAAACCCTAAAAATAGTACTTTACTAAGATAGAAAAACACTAAAAAGATAATAACAGACCACAGAGGAACAGGGATGGTTGAGGATGGAGAGTATTAACTAGGATTACAAAAGACGAAATTGAAAAATTTGGGCTGAACTTTTCAAAATAAACAAAGCGTGACGTAGGTCCTTAAACAATAAAACTTAACGTACTCTTCCATTTTCTTCCAGTTCTGTGAGCATAACAATTGTGAACGTTTTGTGCTCCCAGATCATCCGCCAGAAGTCATCTATTGTCTCTTCAAGAGGACCTGCGCAACCATGGTTAAAAAAAAACCGCCATCAACACAACGTAAGAGCATCAAAGGATTTATTGGATAAACTACGTGTGCTAGGCAATAAAACAATATTTCAGAAAGTAAATATATAGCAAAATGATACCTTGAGTAGCGATGTAAGCATTTTCTTTCCGATAACCCTATACAAATATGACAACAATCATTATTAAATATCTCAAACGACACCCTTTTACCTTCTTGTTACAACTTGACGAAAATTTTAGAATTGTTCGCGTCGGGGTTGGGGGAGGGGGGGGGGGGTAAAAGTTTGGGTGTTGGGGGCTTAGGGACAACACCCCATAATACTTTATGTAAAATTCGAGTGGTAAGTCATAGACTATGCGGAAAAAAAGAGGAGGGTAATCTTTTTTGGGAGGGGGAGGGGGAGGTGTCATTTTTTATTTATATATATATTTATTTATTCATTTAATTAATTTTTGTCAAGTGGCGGCAAGTTAGCTGGTTAAGAGAATTTAGAACACTGTTAGAAGAGTAATTTTCTGATGTAGTACTTACGTCGCAGAAGTTAGCGTTGATGTAATCTGTGCCTGCAATACCCTCTACGGTTGCCAAGCGGACACGAGAATGATCAACTACGAAAAAAATCAAGGCAAAAAAAAAAAAGCAAAAGTTAATCTGCCAGTTGGTTTTGCCAAGTAGGTTGGAGTTTGTCTAGTTCCTGGGCCTCAATGGCCTCAATATGTCGCCGAGGTCAATCGCTTTCGGAACAAGTGGTCCGGGGCGTTAGTCTCCGTTAAGGCCCGTTTACACAGGCGATTTTTGTCGCGGCAACTTGATGCAATTTTTGTCGCGCTTTAAGTTGCAACTTCAAAATCGCACGTGTAAACCAGGTGCGATTTTCATTGCGATTTGTCGCCGCGATATCGCAGGGGTTTCGAACATGTTTGAAACTTGATGCAACTTTAGCGCGACAAAAATTGCATCGAGTTGCTGCGACAAAAATCGCACGTGTAAACGGGCCTTTACGTCACCAAGTTCAATTAACCGTAAAGGCCTGAGAGAAAGCCGCACAGGAACTAAGCAAGGTTGGTATATCAATGTTGTACTCACAGGCAAAAATATATGGATAGCGATTCTTTGATTTGTTGTAGACCTGTGTTGAGGCTTCTGACGTGAAAGTCTCTCCTGGCTCGATAGACTGAAAGAAAGAAAAAGAATCTCTTGTTACAAAAAGTTTTCTAAGTGAAAGTCTTTTAGTAAAAGTTAAATGGAACACTGAACAGGTTGAAATAAGGATAGTGCAAGAAAGCGAAATCTTGATTGGTTTTCTTCCTAATTAGTACAAGCGGTTAGACATCCGTAAATCTAATCTAGTTAAGAAACTTCTTGGAAGTCTTGCAAGGGCAGCCATCACATTACAGTTGACGAGCAAGGGTGACCCTAAAAATAATTGACTGATAACTCTAACCCTAACCCTAACACTACCCGAAAAGCTAAGACAGAATTCTCTAATTCTCTGCCTAACCCGAAGCTAACCCTAAAATACTGAGCTAACCCTAAAATGCTGAAACCGTGCTTACCCCTGAATGCTGAATCCCCAACCCACGCCCGTGAGTTAGTCTTTCCGCGGTACAAGAGAAAATGACCAATAGATGCATTGATTACTAACCTTGTATTCTTGAGTGAACTTGTTGTTATTATCAGCTTTCAAGTTGTTATTGTGCCTGGCAAGTTCAGAAACAGGGATTGGTGGATGATCCATCATGGCTAGAAGAAGAAAAATCAAATTAAAATCAAAATCAAACTAATTAAAATATTTCATTCTTATGAGTGACTTGGAAGTAGAATTGTCAGTAGGGCATAGTAAACAGCATCTTGTAAAAGTACTCTTCGATGGCTTTCATTTTAATGGCCAAAACCAAGATCTTTATCTACAGGCTTCTTGCCAAGAAAAACAAAATTGTACGTTAATAAAAACGAGAACAAAATTGTACGTTAAGTGTTACTGAGTAATTTCACTTGAATCACACAAACATACTTCATCACAGCCTTGCATACATTCACACTTACACGCGTGGCATACGAGCATGAAATTTACGCACCCATCCACGCAATCGCGTGTCGATTTAACTATAAACGCGCATGACTTGGTTTAGTAGCTTTCACCTGAATTCAGTTATTCACGCCAGATTTCATCAAAACCTCGCATACATTTGTGTTACTCGTTAGACATACATGCGCGACTTATACGCACACAGGCACACGCACGCGTGCACTCACGTGCCAGTATACCACCCACCACGATTTTTTTGCTACTGTTACCTGGTGTCTGAATTGTCATTCTCTTCAATTCAACTGGGTCCGACGGTTCTGATTTATCTTCATCCGCAGATTTCGGCTTTTTACCTCGCCTTTTCTTCCTATAGTGCCAGAGAGGAGAGCAAAGGTAATTGCTTGAAACAAGTACTACAGTCTACCACTTTTAAATTGGGAGGATTTTCACTTGAACGGTAAGGTTTAACATTACCGCGCCTTAAGAAACTCGCGCTACTTTTCCGTCCAATCCGAAACAAAATGAGAAGCAATCGTGACACGGGTGCACATGATTTCCCGCGCTTTGTGCCAGGTATTCACTTCGAGTTTTGATTGGTTCACTGGATTGTCTGTGTCCCTTGTCATTGGCTAGAGTGATTACTTTGGTTAACGACACTCAATTGAAAGCCGCTTTGAATGTTAGGGATTTTTGTCTTCGGCTTCAAGTCAAACTGATATCGTCTCGGTCACGGGGCCAAACTCGGCCATAACAAGGATACTTTAAAGAGAAGAGTGGTTCGACCGCATCTATAAATGATAACGAGGTTATTCTCACCTTCTGCACACCAGTACAACGAGAACAACGATGGCTGTGATAACGACGACTGTCACGACTGGGATAATGACAAAAATTAGGTTTAGTCCTCCTCCGGTATGTTCCTCAGGGTCTTGCCTGGCCTCAATGTTTACTACTCTGTCTTGGCTGCTAGCACCTGGTTGATATTAAGAACTGTGGTTAGCAGCAGTTATAGCAATATCATAAATTTTTGATTATCAAAACTGAAACGATCCCACATGAAAGCACTGTACTCAATACCTTTCATCTGAATGGTCACACATTACGGTTTTGTCCACATTACGGTTTTAGAACCACCTTGTACAGCACAATGAATAGCACCACATGAAAGCACTGCTAAGTAGCTTTTATTTGAATGGTCACAGACTAGGTTTTTTCTCAGAATTAAACGCTAGAACCACCCTGTACGGCATAGTAAACGGCACCACATGAAAGTACTGCTCAGTAGCTTTCATTTGAATGGTCACACACTAGGGTTTCATCCACAGACTTTAAAGTTAGAACCACCTTGTTTAGCATAATAAACAGCACCACATGAAAGTACTGTTCGATAGCTTTCGAATGAATTGCTACACATCAGGGTTTCATTCAAACACGTAAAAGATAGAATCACTTTGTACCACATAATGAAAAAGGAAAACAAAATGGTAGATAACTAATGTTAAGTTCCAACCTAAGAACTTCAAAAACTGCGGAAACATACTTACCGAACTTAACAGGTGTTACAAAGGGACTAGAAGTGTAGAGCGCCTCCTACGAGAAAAAGAGTCATTTTTATGAGCTTGTGGAGTTTTATACAGCATTCTAAAGCACAATGACCTAATGGTTTGTGTGCTCGACTCTGGATCAAGAGGTCTGGGTTCGAACCCTGGCTAAGGTCATCATTTTGTGTTCTTGGTGAAGACACTTTAGTCTCAGAGTGCCGCTCTCCACCCAGGGGTATAAATGGGTACCGGCGAAGTTGATACTAGGGGTAACTCTGCGATTGACTGGCATCCCATCCAGGGGGGAGTAGAAATACTCCTAATCACATCATGTTACGAGAACTGGAGACCATAAGTGCCGGCCTGATTAAACACTATACGCAGACTTCACCTTTGCCATTGGCTTATAGCGGAGAAAGTTTCGCGGTAACATGACATTAAACAAAATGAAAGCAAAGGAACATCTAATAAAGAGATTGGACTATTTCCGTTCAAACTTCTAAAGATCCTCTGAGGACCTTATATCAAACCGAACTCCAAAGCGTACATCACAAAGAAATTTGCTTTCTGCTCAGTTGTAATGTGTGCCCGCTGATTCTTTAATCATAGTTGGTTTAGAGGTGAGATCTACATGTATAGCTAAGGTGTTTACCTTATCTTAACACAAAGAACTTAATATCCCATAAACCAATTGCATTTGTCTTCTTTATGGTAAACGAAGTCCAGACCTCTCTCTCCTTTTACTAACAAAACCTAGCTCGTACTTACCCCATTGTCGTTTTTGACGTAAGCTCTTGTGAACATTGTGTAATATGATCCTTTAGACAACTCCTTGTTGTAATATCCGTAGAGATTTTTGAATTTCTTATCTCCTACGTTAAATATCTTTGGTAGCTCCGAGGGGCTGAATTTGGCAGCAATATAAGGCTCGTCAATGTCCCTTTTCGCTGTTTCTCGCCTGCGCCTTACTTCTTTGAAGAAATCATCCGGGATCTTATCTTTGGGCAGTTGGTTGCTTTTCCTCAGCGGTACTACAACCACTATGTAGTAGCTGCGTGTGAAATAACACCAAATGTCACGATGTTGTATAGAAGCTTCGATTGGTTAACGTTGAGCGTGGTAAAGGCGTCCTCTACAATCTCAGTTTTTTGAGTTGAGACGAAATTGCTAGAAAATCGAGCAATTTCAGTTTTTAATGGACAAAACCCCTGTACGAGAATAACTTCAAGTGTATAACCATCGTTTTTACATTTTCCAAAAGCTAAAAATATAAACAGTTCACTGGGACAACACCAAAAACAATTTCTCACGGGAAATCGAGAAAATAAATTTCCAATTTAAGCTAAATTGCGCAAACATAGGTAAACTTTCATCATCAGTTTCATTTAACCAGAACTTTCAAATGCTTTATAGGAGCTTCAAAATTTGTTTTCAACATTTGGTGTTGTTAGCAACGCTTTCTTTTGAGAAAACATTAAAGTTAGTTGCATAGAAGTTTACAATGTAATCTAAATGAAGTCGGTACAATTTTTTTTTCACCTGTTACCCATACTCGTGGTGAATTCCTGTCAAATTCTTCTCAGTGTTATAAGGACCCCTACGAATTTACATCTAGGTGCATTAGGTAATCGTGTTCGTTATTCTCATCGTCCAGATGTATTACTTTGCAATGATCTTGTAGTGAGAAAAATGAGTTCTATCGTACCTTATCGGCCCGTTTCTCTCTGAGGCGGGCTCCAACTCTATGGGAACAAACTCGTCCGAAAGTTCGTTCTCCATAATCACCGGCCTCTGTAGTGGTGGAGGTCTGCCTTTGTCTGTTTTTAGAGTCAGACTTATCTTGGGTCCTTCGCCCATGGAATTAAAGGCTGACAATTCTATCTTGTAGGTTGTGTGAGGAACAAGCCCTTCTAGAGTGTGTGACTGGAGACCAGGGGAAACCGCGTCCAACTTGACTTCACGAGTGTGCGACAACTCTTTGAATTCACCATTTTCTTTGTAGGATTTTGAACCAGAATAAGTAATCTGTAGATGGACGAAAACCAAAGAAATAGTTAGAGTTGGAAATAAAGCGTTTACATGACGTCACAGCAGCCATATTGATGTTCCAAAACAATAAAACGGCCGCCATGTTGTTGTACCAAACCAATCCTGTAGGAGTTCAACTCTTTTCTTATGTAAAAACTTTCTTTTGTTTCAGTAAATTTGCATGGCTGCTGGCCAGGTAAGTGAAAACGTTCTATTTCATTGGACTGCACACTCTTGATGTTATAAGAAATCACGTTACGGCTGACTCAAATTTCTCAAATTGATCTTACGTTGGCCCTTTCAGCCTCTTCCCAACCTTAGCAATGCTTGTTCGTTTTGGCTTATTAGTGCCTCTTTAACGTTTGTCCAACTAATGTTCTAATGTTAACTATCTTGAAGACTTCTTCAACCCAATGGTAATTTCGAAA
This sequence comes from Platygyra sinensis, assembly GCA_019787425.1. NCBI lineage: Eukaryota > Metazoa > Cnidaria > Anthozoa > Scleractinia > Merulinidae > Platygyra > Platygyra sinensis. Next base: position 77,833 of record JAHPZR010000930.1, on the reverse strand, counting down.
AAGTTCAAAAAGTTCAAAATAATGTGACTCACATGAAGGGTACAATTGTAGCTCAGAGAAAATTAATCGCCAAATGCAGTTTTCTTTTCGCCTAGCGGAAAGTTCACTTTGTGTATTTGCACTCTGAATAGGACAGTTGGAAAAAGAATTCCATGACTATTTCTATCAGTTGAGTGAAGTTTTCGTTGGTCTCCTTCATACGGTGCATGGGACGTCGCATTGCGCTTCTCCTAGCAATCACGCAACGCCTATCATCCTGAAACATTGTGTGACAATGTTCATCTTGAAAACATTACCTGATACTTTGTTATCCCAGCATCTGTGACCGGCGGCTTCCAGTTTAACACAACCGAGTCGCTACCGCCATTATCGACTTCCAGTTCTCGGCACGACTCTGGCACTGCAAAAACATGCAATGAAAAGGTATTTCAAACGTTTACAAACGCGGAGAAGCTTTAAAGCGGAATTTCTTTGCAGACAAAACAGAGGTTCATGATGTATGCGTTTAATACAAATAAGCAATTCTACGCCTGAACGAAACTAAACTAAACTAAACTAAACTACAGTAAGGAGTTTTAACTGTTTTCTAGACACAAACCAAGTCACACAGAAACGTTACATATAAAACAAAAAAAGCCATAATTAGTTACGTACACATAAATTATGCAATTTGTGGTGACTCGTTTCCAGGAGCTTGTTTCTCCTAGTTTCGGGAAGCAGGTTGAAAACAAGACCCTGGGAACGAGATTTAATTTGGAGATGTGTGGTGCAGGGCGCCCTTTACTTACAGTCATATTTAAGGGTCTTTGCGGAGACTGGTAAAGAGTAATTGCCCAGGCCAACTCGCGTCTCAGCGGCCACACGAATCCAGTACTTCGTGTCACGTGACAGAGCCTTTAAACTAGCGTTAAGTCCGTTGGCTCCCATTGAGCTCCACTGATCAAGGGAATGTATGAATCGTCCGAGTAGATTACTAAATAACTCAACACCTTGCCGTTGGGGAACTGGGGCGATTTCCATGACACCGCAACAGAGTCGGTGCTACGGGCCTTAGCCACGAGGTTACGTGGAGGACTGGGAACTGAAAGCAACACAGGTGGAGCGGTTAAGGCATGCAGTAATTACCAAGCAGCTTACAGATTATACAAGCTTATCTAGAGCAGTTTGTTACTTAATAATTTATTTAAACAATACCCAACACAGCACGTATATGACATAAATTATCTTAATTCTAAGTACAGCCATTGCACAAACATAATTAAGTTGCCAAAAAAGCGTCAGTAAGTTAAGTTATTAACATCTAGTCAAGCGAAAGACCTACCATCTTCGTTTGTCTTTTCAATGACAGGGCGACTCAAGGGACCTGGTCCCTTTTGTCCCAGGGCTCGCACACGAATCTCATAATCAGTGAACATCATCAGGCCAGTCAAGAGCACTCTAGTTTGGTTCGGGTTGGTGATGTTTTTCATCAACGACTGGCCCCTCCGGTTTAGAGGATTGTACGACACGGAGTATCCAATCAAAGGGCCATTTTTCTTCCACACGTCTGGTTCCAGCCACGTCACACGAATTGATGTTGATGACACAGGAGAGGCCCTCACTTGAAGAGGAGGACCTGAGGGGGACCTGGTGGCATCTCAACCCAGTGGGAAGTTTCCAGTGACCATCCAGCTTTAGTTTTTGTAGATACTTTGAAAAGATACCATACTCCAGGATCTAGAAAGAACAGAGAGAGGGGTCAGCTATTTAGAGGAGAAGTTGCTGGTTGTTTCAAATGGATGCGAAGTCAAAAAAAGGGGGGAAAGGAAATGGAATAATCGTTTACTAGAACAGAAGAACAGGAAATGAAACAAAGAGTGAAATAACGAAAGATAGATTGTCTTGTCATCATCATCATCATCATCATTTTATTAAATTAATTTCATAAAACAAATTTATAAACTTATACAACTCGCATATAGCAAAGCTAATCGGGGCGGGTTGTATAATTTAGAAGAGTTGTCTCATTTTAAAACTACTGTAGCAATGACTGACTGACTGACTGACTGACTGTATGAGTGACTGACTGACTGATTGACTGACTGACTACATGAATGACTTACTGACTGACTGACTGGCCGACTGACTGTATGAATGACTGACTTACTGTCTTTCCGATAGACTGACAAACCGTCTAACAAAGCTACCAACCGAACGACAGACAGATTGACTGACTGATTGATTGATCGACCGGTTAATTTATCGATGATCGAAAAAAAAAGGGATAAGAAATGAAATTAAAAAAAAAACACACACACACACACACAGCAGCACCATAGAATTGCTCGTAATACTACATCCACTTACTAAGGTCTCTAAATGGATGCTCTTTTGTCTGCGGAAGAAACACCATTTCTTTCATCTTGACAGGCGGATCCCGTCCGCGCAAGCGCTGCAAGGACTTTCCGTATCGCAACTTGTAAGACAGCACATTGCTGACCGAAGTCCTCCATTTGATTGTCAATCCCGTGCTTGGAGTAGAAACTGGCTTAGTACTGGAAATATATGGTGCATCCGGGACTTTTGCTAAGGTCTTAGCTAACACTGGCACACTGCGGGCGCCGTCTCCTTTAATGGTGTATGCTGCAACCTCGATCTGATACGTTGTCTCGGCTTCCAGTTCGGTTAAAACAACACTCTGTAGATTGTAAAACGAGATCATTACTTGGTGAAACAAGTGAGGTTTATGCATTGTCACCGAAACTCATTTCTTGCTGTATATTGCAGTTGTAACAGCTGCTTAGTGGACAGTTAGAGAAGAGAGAAGTGGATGAAGTCAGAATCTCTTTCTCCGTAGAGGCTTCTATAGTATTCTGGCGGGCTCCCGGGGAATAGGTCTTTATGAGTCAATTGAGTCTGGGACATGAGTCAAAGTCGTCAGGTGCAATCTAGTTAGCCTGAACAGCGCTCCGGTCACCATAAATAGCGCCTAAGTTTGATTAAATGGCATTTCGGTTAAGCTTAATATAGCACTCAGATCAGTCTGAATAGCAGTTAGGCTTAAGGTTTTCAGTTAGCCTGAACAAAGTCTAGCATGAATAGTGTCCAGTTAGTCTAAATGGCTCTTAGGCGCGCCATTTTACTCATAAATAATATACATTAAAGTTAGCCTCAACACGAAATGCTTACCAAGGAATCCCATGATTCAGAGTATTTGACCTCAGGGAGGGTTGGTGGATTCAGTTGGTTTCCTTGATCATCCACCTTCTGATAGAACACTGAGTAACCTTGAATACGGCCATCCTGTTGCTGCAGTGGCTCTGACCAGCGGACTACAATGGTGGAAGAATTCACCACTCGGAATTTGAGCTGACGCGGCGCTCCACTGGGGACTAGAAAGGGAAAAAAAACAACAGAGGAGATTACAGGCGAATCTTTGCTGACTCATTAAGGCGACACGCACGCGCTAGACACAAATTGACTTCAAACATTTAAAGAGCTTGTGAGCTAAGATATTGATGGAAATTTTGGCTCTTCGGATGTAATATTCAAGGAGAAATTGGCTTTCAAAAACTGCAATATCACTGAATGGCAAAAGCGCTACTGAGCTCAAACATTCTTTGTTAAAATTTGGATTTTTTACATACATCGGGCTCAAATTCCATGTAATAGTTGAGACATCAGTACACCCCAAAAGACCATGATTCGTTCGCAAATCCCAGTAAAGTATACATTTTCTAAAAGCTTAAGAATTGTAGATTACTGAAGGGGGTATAATCATGAAAAAAGTTAAGGTTTTTCTAATATAGCGCCCTATTTCGAAAAGTAAAAAGATTCACTAATCATGTTCGTTTCCGGTCGGATTTGAGCGGGAGGACGTGGTCAACATCGCTGTCTTCCCGACACCTTTCTCTAAAACAGCGTGTCGGGTATTTTTGATTACTGTGCCATATCAATATTCAGAACTAATGTTTGTATAGCCCCTTCAGAAACTGTATCGCTTATGCTAATGTAGCAAATATTGCGAATAAATAAATATTCTCCTATAAACTTATAAATGACTGAATGGCACCCATAGACTCACGGATGACGATTCCCAGAGCCCCGGGGGGAGGGGGAGGGGGAGGGGTACTCCCTATAATGGCCTATACGGGGAGGCTCCGCCCGAAAGGGGTACCTTTTTCAGGCTTCAGGATTCCACAAGTTGAGGTATATAAAAGGGTAGGTAAATCGGTCATTTAGGTATTTAAAAGGGCCTTAAATTATAATATTTCGAATAGACGCCCCTTATGGCTGTATCAGTTTATTTGTTAAGCACCATATGAAAATAAGAACAAGACTTCCTAAAGTAGGTATGTGAAAGGGGTACCTTTTTTCAATAAAAGGTATATAAAAGGGGTACCTTTTCTTCCAAAATGATATATAAAAGGGTAAGGGGTTGGACCTTGGGGAGGAGCCTCCCCGTATTAAACTTTGTTAAGTATCAACCCTTCCAGACAAAGGGGCAGACAAGGCAGACAAACTCATCTCGTAAACAACACTCTAAGATGGCTCGTTCATTTTAGGGCACGTACAAAAATATGGTTCGCTCATTACAGGGTAGTAGATCAGGCGACATCCGAAAAAATGTGGGTCGCTCACTCGAGGTAAAGATCTCACGAATCGGGATTCACAGACTGGAAAGAATTCAGACGCATTTTATACTAATTAAAACCCATAAATAAGATGTTATTAGCCACAATGGCCATTTTGTAAACCAACAGATAAGCCGGGTGTGTCTAAAGCAACCAATACATCTCTTAGTTTCTTTATAGCATTCAGTTATTTGTTTGCCTGTGCGAAGATTACGAACAGAAAACGTCGTGTATAAGTTGAGATGAACGGTTGAAAGACTACTCATTGTGGAAGGCACTGAACGATAAACTGCAGGCTTGACATCTTGGAATGTTCATAATTTGAAAACGTATTTATGAACGCAAGCTTAGTCGAAACTAAAAATGACGACAAACAACCCCTATTAATTTAGAAGATGCAATTACTTCAACAGGATTCGCGATCCCGTGGACTTCAGAAATATATCGCCCGTTAACAAGACGGGTTTTTTTATGTATGTACTGATACGAACGGCTCCATGGATCTTTAAGATCCATGGGGAAAAAAACACATTAAGACAGACAGATAGCCGTCCTCAATTTCCAGAAAGCACCTATGAGATTTTACTGACGAGTAACCTAAGTAATTCGCCTCCGAATGAAATGAATTGTAAACACTTTTAATAAGGCGTCAAGAGAAAGAAAAACTGTTTCGCTCTCGCTGAAACGTCCATTCGAATGTGACGACTCAAATGAAAGCTATTCAGCAAATGAGCGATAATTTCAAGAAAAGCCACTATTTGTAGTTGTCAAAGTACCTTTTAGGGTGCACTAGAAGAAATGACAATAAAAGAAACGCTCTTATTCTCGTTGTTAGGCTCGATTTCGGCCAGTCTCTCGAGTCCGATCTACTAATGCGGGATCCCTTTTAATTTCCTGAACAGTGGCTGATAATCGAACCAATTCTGGCTGTCCCCAGTATTGCATTGCGCATCTCCATTGCACATAATATCACGCGTCATTAGCGCGTGCGCTTTACTGAAAAATGGCGGCTTTTTCTCTACGGCTGGACCTCGCCAAAGAGGTAAATCGTCATTTTCTCGAAAACGAGTAGGATGACCTACATTTTTTCTGTTGTATTGCACTGAGTAATGAATTTCTTTATGAAAATAAATATGGACCAATTCTTAGTGAAGAACAAAAAACAATCATCGGAAACATAAATTTCAAGCAATCGTGACTATAATCCTGTTGCTATTACAAGGATTTATGGGGTATTAACAAGGTGCTGTTGCTCCTAAACGAACTTGGAGACCCCTCACCTTATTTCCAAATTTGAGTTCTTATAATATAAACAGTAAATAGGCAAAGTTTGACAAAAATCTCAGTGCAGGTTTTATTTCAGTGGAATGACGTTGTGGTAACTTTTAGGGGTTACATTGAGCTAGAGCCACGCCCAAATTGGTCTCCTCTAGCAAGATTGGTCCCCTCTAGGGGCTACATTCAAATTTTCCGACGAGCATCCCCCCTTTTCATATGGGAGTTCCCATTTCCCCTCTCCTCCCGGGGGAGTGGGGGAGGGAAAAGTTGCACATGTCGAAACTTGAAATATACTCACCATCCTCAGCTGTGGAGAATGTGTGCTTGCTAGACATAGGGCCAGTGCCAACAGAGGTGGTCGCAGATATCCACACAAAATAGGTAGTGTACTTCTTCAGATTATGAAGGCGAATTGAGGACTTTATTCCATCCACGTTCACGAAACTGTTAAGACAAGCATAGACGAGTAATGAACCTCACATAAACATTAAATCTTACATACTCCGACTTGAACACCATGAAGTTAGATACAGCTATCTTCAATCAAGTCAATAGACTTAAAACATTTGAGTACATTTTTCTGAGGTTTTTGTGGGCTATAAACTACGGGTAAATGAGCTATTTACCATACTTATGGTGAGTAATCGGAACTTGTAGTGACATTTCCACGAAGTGGCTCTTTATCCACTGTTTCCAGATCGAATTGGAATTTGGAGTGTTGGTTTTAGAAGAGGGAGGACACCCGGAGAACCCGGAGAAAACCCTCAGAGCAAGGAAATTTGGTTTCATCAACTTAGCCTGTTCCAGTGAGGTCAGTGAGGACGATCGAAATAGCGAGCGGGCGACAAGCGGGATTAGCGGCGAGCGGGATCAGCGGCGAGAGGGATCCGGGAGAGAAAGGGAGAGGGCTGACCTCTCCTTTTTCCCTTCCAGACCCCACTCGTCGCCCGCCCGCTTTTTTCAATTCTCCACTGACAGAGAGCCTGGAACAGGCTACATCAACTGGGTTGAGCATGTGAATTGACCACCGTAAAGTGATTCGGAAGCTGACGTTTCGAGCGTTAGCCTTTTGTCGGAGCGAATCCAACAACAAACTCAACCTACATCTGGCACCGGGCAGAAATCGAACCCGCGCCACATAGGTGGGAGGTGAGCTGAGCATTCTAACTACTGCACCATTCCTGCAAAATAACATGCGTGCTAAGTAGTTTCAGACTCACCTAGCGCGTCCGCCCTTCTCCCTGTACTTGACAGTATAGTTTGTAATGCGTCCGTTGCGATGTCTGGAGGGAGGTGGATCCCAGCTGATTTCAAGGCTCGTCGAGTCCAGTCCTTTACTCCGAATGTTCTCAGGAGCGGCACTGGGAACTATACGATTGAAAAAGAGCAGCAATTGTTAATTTGTTTGTCGAAATAACACACCTTCCAAACAGCTCAGGAGAGTCGACGGTGGTTTTATTGGAAGAGAGGGGGAGGGGTGCTTGGTACTAGATAAAATTACGTTTAAACTGAAGTAAACTTGAAAATGGTAGTTTACTAAGGTAGAGAAACACCAAAGAGATATAATAATAAACCATAAAGGAACAAGGATGGTTAAGGATGGAGAAGATTTACACGGATTACAGACGACGAACTTTTCAAGATGCCCTTACAACTTACCGTCTTGCAATGTTTGGACAACCTTGGCAAATGACTTTGGCCCTGTAACACCATAAGACGTCGCCGCCACTTGTACTTGGTAATAAGTGTATGGTCTGAGGTTTCGTATCTCTTGACCGAATGTTTGATCGTCGACAGCAGTCGTGGTATCCATGACAGCGGTGGTTTTGTTGTAAAAAACTTCATAACCGATCACGCCGTTCCCAGAGTACTTTGGGGCTTGCCACGTGACTTGAATTGACCGCGGTGAAAGTACTGTCACCTTGACCTGTTCCGGCTGCCCAGGTGCTGAAAAGCGAAAACAAAGTTTGTTAATATATTGGTTTCGTTTTAGTAGACCTTTGAGTGATAGGGTGCTATGGGACACCCGACTGTTAAAGCAAATCTCATGACAACTCCGCATGTTTGGTAGGCACTGTGGTCTATTAACTGTTTCGTCGGACCCTGGATCAAGTTCTCTACGACGGGTTCAGACTTTGCCTTCTCGGGTTGGAATCTTAACTCTAAAAGTGCCTCTTCCCTTCCTACAAGTGCCTACCACCGACATTTTGAGTGCTTAGGCTACGAAACAAAGTCTTTTACTCTGTGTATTTTATATCGATTTTTTTGGGTTTTCATTCCCTGTTCCACCCAACAGAAAAGAAAAATAATAATCTGATCTACCACCAAAACCCGTAGCTTTCTTACGCAATTCACGGGTTAAAAGGGATCGACAGTGATACCAATAAGGGAAACGTGCCTCTTCTACGAGTAAGTGACCACTCACCTCCCTGTGCAGTCTTCACAGCGAACAGATCTGAGAGAGGACCTTGGCCAGCGCTATTGTAAGCGATCAGCTTAAAGAAATACGTGGTCATTTTAAGAAGTCCCGTAATCTGGGTCTGGTTATCTGCCGATGCCCTGTACAGCCACTGGTCAGTCTTAAGCTTTGGATCAGTTACATAGTAAAGGCGGTACCCCAGGATCTCGCCATTTGGTTGGCTGGGTGGTAGCCATGTTGCTTCGAATGAAGTATCCGAGAGTCCCTTAGCTTGGATGTTCCTTGGTGGTGTTCCGGGCGCTGAGGAGTGCAGGAAAAGAACAAACAATGAAATACTATCTAGATTGAAGGCATCCATACCCTCTCTATCAAAAATCATGGTCATTCTCAGGTTTTGAATTAAAGGCCTTTGCCACGGCGCCGGTACCAACGGTTTACCGCAGAGCTGTAAAGGTGAAGGACGCTCTAATGCACTAGTAGAAAGTTTGCTTCACGTGAGAGGAAGATAAAACTAGAAATTCCCACTACTCCTCTCTCTCCGTATCTGCTCTAACGCGTGTAAAAAACTACTGAAATACCAACCTTTTGGGGATGTTGTGAATTCAGCCAGAGGACTCGGTTTGCTGGATCCCAGGTCATTCATAGCAAACAGGCGAAACTGATAAGTGGTGTAAGGCTGGAGTTCCTTCAAACTCATGGATGTTCGGCCACGAATGTCTTTGATGACTATCCACTGGCTCGAGCTCTTGGCGCGATGGTATAACATGTACGAGTCCACCTGGGGGCCTCCCCCGGGCTGCCACGTGATGGTGATCCAGTCTGCGGTTATCTGCGTCGCGGTGGGTCTTGTTGGAGCGAATGGCAGTTCTGCAAAAGATACAACCATTTCGTAAACTGTAACCGTTTTCGCAGTTGGATTATTTCTAAAGACACTGGCTGGTTTCAACAAGTGAACATCTCCATTTCGTAATAAAGACCTCTTTTGCCTGTAGCCCCACCAGTGTTAAAGAAGCCCCTTGTGTGACACCATTCAAATGAAAGCTATGGCGTGTGTGCACGTGACGTCATCAAATTCTCAAGTCCAAGCCGCCAAAGGTTTTATCCTTATCAGGCAAGAGGTACTAAGTTTACATCTGTTTACAACTTTCCAGCGCAATAGGGTTTTTCGTTTGGAAACCAGCACTTTTTGAAATTCGAAGTTATAACCCGTGTACGTGACATAAAGCTAGTATCGCGTTTATCGAAAAATATACACTTATCTCGTGATTTCTAGCCATTTTAGGACTTTAAGTATTAGGAAAAGTGCTTATGTCAATGTTTTTTGGTTTAGTTCAGATAATCAGTCGACTAGATAGCCAAAGTAAGTTCCAGATGTTTATACTATTTTCTACCACCATATTGGAGAACTAACGAGATCCTCCAATATCGCGGCTCAAACTACAATCAACCACAAAAGTCCTTGGCGCACCTGGATCAGATGACACAAAAACACGCTGACAAGGTATTTGGGGGACAATACCTCGCAGTGTTTTGCTTAGTTTTCAATCGTTTCCTGAAAAACCTGTTTTTGAGTGTGCTTTTGCTCATCCTATAATGTTGTTTTTATCATATTTGGTTAAAAACAGTATGGATCGTGTCTCTGTGATATGCAAATTAGCTATGAAATGGTATCTAATGCGCATGTGCGCCAGCTGACTGTGTCCCTTTAAACTTGGAAAGCTGTTCTCTTTATTTATCGTCTATAATATTTAACATGTATTCACCGAAGTGAAGGTGAATAGTACTTGGCCAATCACCTCCGAGCTAGCCAATCAGCGCGCGCGAAAAGTACTATTCACTTGTGTGGTATATACTAACAAAATTTATTGGCTTTATCCACTGCATGGTTTTTTATTTTATCTTTTACTGCGTGACTCCATTGAGCTGTACGTTCACCTGGTATTGTTTATTATGCTGTACATAAGTCCGTGGTCAATCTCTTGACTGCTCATGAATAAGTTTATACTGCACTATTTGCAAGATACAGTTGTTTTTTTTTCTAAGATACAGGCTATATTTTCATACATATAGTTTTCAATGAAGCCACTTTAAGACAGTAAAGCGCATTCCACTTACTTCGTACAGTGACATAAGCCGAGGCTCGAGCTTCTCCTCTGTTGTTAACTGCCACGCAAGTGTAGTTTCCAGACTTCTGAATATCTTGAACGGTCAACACGCCATCAGAACTTCCCCCTGCGAGCCTGAAGCCGTCACGTTCCCACACTATAGACGGCTTTGGGTAACCTGTAGCCGAGCAATTCAAGTAGACAACTGTTTCTGGGTCGACTGTGACAGGTTGAGGGGGACTGGTGATGACTGGTTTCTTGTAAGACACTAAAATGGAAGAATTTTAACGTTAGCTACATGTAAGCAATGTCAACAGCTCTGAAATCCCCTCAGAAAGCTCTTTGAAAAGGACACAATGGTTTCGACTAGTTAGGAAAAGGGTATAGAGATTTTACATGTATACATTAAATTTCCACCGAAATAAAGTTTACTTCCTGACAACCTTTGCCCCTCCTGCAGCCATATATAACTGTTTTTCCACTATTGTTGGTAAAATTCCAGCGCTGGCTTCTAACACACGAGAGCAAGACCATGACCACGCGCGTCGCGCGATGAAACTCCCAAGTTCTAACCGCGCCCTCTCTGAAAGCGTTCCACCGACAGGATTAAAAGATATTTTACTTTGTTTTGACACAAACCTCTGTGTACAAGGGTTGCAACACGTGAATACACCATCCCCAGGCTATTGGTCGCAACACACGCGTACCGTCCGGCGTCAGAAGCCTGGACACTAGTGATTTTCAAGGTTCCTGGCTTGGGTATGCTGATTCTTGGGTCTGACAAGTCGAGAGGCTTTGGTTCCTTTCGCCATGTTATCACCGGCTGTGGGTTCCCTGTGGCATTACACTCAAATGAACCATCGTCTCCGCTCGTTACTAAAGCGTATCCAGGATTCTTAACTATTTTTGGGAATCCCGATGGCGTGCTGTCGACTGAAAATATAAGGTTTGCATTTTAATAAAAAAAAAGAAGCATTTGGACTTTAGGCTCGATTACCAGCCGCTGTTCGGGAAAGGAGCTCGGCAGAAATCAAGCCTAGAGTACGTTATTTCACGGTTAGCGGGAAAGATAAACCGAATCCTGTGCTGTGATTGGCTTCTTCCCGAGTGGGCAAGATGGCGCTATAGGTCCATAAACACACAAAAGAAAGAACTTGGCCTACCCAGCCATCCTGGCCTAACAAGCCTAGTCAATAATCCATACATACAACATCAAGCGCGTTCGTGAAGTAAGGTCACTGATTATATTTTAGGGGCCAACAATGTCAAGCCGGCGCCATAAAAGATTTTACTACGGGATTTACCGAAATAAATATGTCCTAATGGTGAAAACGGATCAGTGACAAGAGTTTACTAACTTTACAAAATAAAACGGCGAGAGCACACGCACACACACAAATCTATATATAAGGCATTCTACATGCATGTAAAAATAAAGGGAACGAGAAGAATACACGCTAATTTATACCTAACGTAGAATTTATGAAAGATTTTAATTGTCAAATGGCGAGGAAACCTAAAGCTATGGGACCCTATGCCTGTGTCCGTGTCTTCTAAACGTTTAAGAAAGCAAATAACTGAAAGCCGAACAAGGAAAAGCCAGACAACGAAAACGGAATCGTGTTTTAGGGTGAGCGTTTGCAAAGCGCTTTTTGTAGGCCTGAAAATGTTTGAAAGAAAGCAGATTAGCAAAAATCTGTATTATATTTCTTATGCAAAAAGCATTTTTACTGCTCTTTTTTTTAAGCTGCACCTTGAGATTAGCCAACTTAAAAAAAACCGACGATTAATAACAAAAACCGTCATCGATAACTTATAGAACTGAACTTTACAACGATCCTGCCTGCACGTACATTTGCAAGCCTCTTATGATTTTATGGATATTACGACGATTTGGTGTAATACAAGTTTTCATAGCGTCTGGCAGACAACGTGATAAATTTATTGCAAGACACCCCAAAAAAAAAAAAAATTGGTCATTAAGGACAAAAAAAAGTAGTTCAAAAGAACACGACCACGAAGGGACTCGAGCCCTCAATCTTCCGATCCGAAGTCGGACGCCTTATCCATTAGGCCACGTGACCAGGTGTATTTGACAAATTGGCAAGTTAATACGGAGTTTGTTTATCATATCAAATCAATTCAGGGAAATGAATTGTTTCCTAAAGCAAATCAGAGTTAATAAGACTATGAACTCAAATCACACGAAGCAGGTTTTGTTTTGAACACAGAGGTGATTTTTAGTGGAGACTGGTAGACTTCCTTGGCCAATTTACGTGCCTCTAAATGCACTTTACGTGAAACTCGTAAAAAAGGAAACCATCTACTGGCAAATTGGTCTCCAAATTGCAGTACTACATGTAACCGCGTCCTGTAGGTAAAACAAACGCTGCGACAGCTTACAGAACTCTTCGCCTGTTCGCCTTCTTGGGGGTTCTGTGTTCAGATTATACGCAAAACAAATAACTGTCTCAAGCACGCCTTTATTCTAATGCACACAAAGACGGAAGAGTGTTCATGAATGAGTTATATCCTTAACCCTCTTTTCCTACCATAACGTATTAGTTTTCCCTAATAATCACTGCACAGTTGCTAAGCTTTCATGTTACTTTAGAGAATTCTGTGAAATTTTAACACAATGCCATTGTAACTGATCGAACTTTTTCTCGTTAAGTTCTTACGTACATAGTAATTAGACATAGGAGAAATAAGATTATATTTCATCACCTTTTGCTTTTTGTGCGTGACTATTCGTTTGTATTTCCATAAATGTAATGATAAACAAAGGTGTATTGTTAACCATTGTAAACAGCTTTTGAAAGGTGTAATGGAAACCTGTGTCTTTTATTTACTTTTCTTTCAATTAAGAACAACTTATAACAAAAGGGGTCGAACACACTCCACAATGGCAGAAGAACTGAGGTAAACGTGAGCAAATATTGACAAAACTAAAAGAGAAAGCCAGAGGCTCTATATAACAATTGAGCAGCAAAAAACAAAACTCAGAGGTTCTTTCAAAGTCAACAATTTCCAGTATGTACTTCTAAAAGGGAAACATAAAAGAGCTTAACGTAGCTTAAGATAAAATATATAAGGAGATTATATAAAAACTGAGTTCACATGGCATGATATGGTCGGTCCCGGGGTCGGTCAAGTCTAATGCTAAAATGTTTGCTGGAGTTCATCGCTTTTTTGGCAACAATAGAAAAAAACAAAGCAGTCGAACAATCAACAGATCATACTGGACGAAAAAAAAAAAACGGTCACAGGAATATTAATCCTGTATAAATATGATATCCGTAAGCATTTGATTATCATGCAATTTACCGCAGAATTACTGATATGCAGTCAAGTATTTTAGTTTGAAAAAAATCACTGTCTCGAACGAACAAACCATACTATTTTCAGAATTTTCAGGGCGACTCATATAACATGGCGTGAATGCTTAGCTAATTAAAAGCAGTTGAAGAAAATGAAAAGAAATGTGCTGCTGACGGAGAAACGCCCAAACATTTGTACAGGGCGAAAGCCGGCCGCTCAAACATCTAAGCTTCGCTTCATGTAAGATAAAATCGCCAAATGAACTGTAGGAATGCTTTTAATTTCAACCTAGTATTTTGGCAGTTTGATTAATTTCTATCCAAGCCGATTATCAAGAGCTTTAAAACCTTCGTGGTGTCCTACTTGATTGAAAGATGAGAAAAACCTGAAGCACAAAAGATTGCGGCTATTACACTACGTTCTATCAGACAACTGGTGAACAACCGCTGGCCGAGAAGGGCGAATATTTGCGATTCGTCAAGAATTAAAAAGCATATTTTTGGTTGAAACTTTCTGCTTGTAAGTGTAAAATTAAAAAATAAGGGTCAGGAAGATAAAAGGAACAAGAAAAATGGGAATACAAAACATCCACAAACTGGTCACGGAAGGTGAGTTGTTTTTGAGTATAAAATCTAAGTTATAAACAAACACGTACAGCTGTACGTACACCTGTAATGTAGTTTGCACATCTTCGCCAAATATGTTTAAAAAAAGTTCAAGATTTAAAATAAGCTTGATATAAGAATATAAATCTCATAAAAACAACATCATAAACAAATAGAAACTTAAGCGTACTTTAAATGTTCTACATGCATAATTAAACACGCGGAAATATTCATTGTGCGAAACACTGCGCGTGCCGCAACATTTCACGAAATGTTTCTCATGCAATTCGTTTCTGGTTGATAAAATAGCGATGGTTTTCCGATGAAGAAGCCAAAGGTACAGTGGGAAGGGGGAGTTGGAGGTGGTCGAGGAGGGTGAAAAAGTGGTACATATTTTAAAATGGTTATGCACAATGATGCAGATTGAAGTGAACAATAGGTGACACACGTTTGATTGGTTTTAGCCCACAAATATCTGTGTGATAACCTAACTTCTGCAGATTTTCATCAATGTTGTTTGACATGTTGTTTTTTCTTGAGAAAAGAGCGGGGTGGGGGGGTTAATGGTTTTAATTTAGAGATTGGGCAACTCAGCAATGCTAATTAGTAAAACCATTTTTGTTGTAGGAAAAAAACAAAAGGCGATACACTATTGAATGGTGTTCTTTTGCATATAAGTTCTGTTCAACTAACCTCTGTAGATTTTTATTGACGTTGTTTGAGATGTTGCTGTGCCATATGCATTTGAAGCCTTGCACGTGTAATCACCCTCATGGCGTGATTTCAAAATGCGGCCTAAACGAAGCAGCTCACCCCTGGGGAGGGGGAACTTCTGTGCCCTGGCCCTGATGGTGAGAACTACACCATTCTTGTACCATGTGATGCTTGGCTCTGGGTCTCCTGTGACTTGGCATATTAAGTGCATGTAGTTTTTGTCTAGAGCTCCATTTGGGGCTGTTAGAGTTGCTGTTGGTGCTAGAATGAAATTAAAAAAAAAATGTGTTTCATGATGAACAAGTCATAGCCATAGCTATACGCATCAAAGAAACTCCAAAAAAAACAGTATACAAAGAAGTCACTTAAATCTTATTTTATTGTGCAACAAGTTTGTTGTGTTCAGAGGTACTTTATATGAAGGGTGCCCTCACATAGAAGTGAAAAATTATGATGTAATTACATGTATGGCTAACAAAAATACTCTATACATAAAGCTACAGTTAGGTCTTAAAGCCTTTAATTTATAAATGCAGCAGAGAAAGAAAGTACTGGGTCTTTTTGTAGCAAAATTATACCTGCCAACTTTTTGTGAGATATAGGCGTGAGATTTTTATTCGGGGAGTACTAGGATTTTTGAAGACAACAAAATCATTTCCGAAGATTCCCAAAAAAGTCCAAAGTCTTCTGGAGAAGTCTGAAGTCTTTCGAAGACATCCGAAGTCTTCCAAAGATGTCCGAAGTATAAACATGAGCTCACTCCCAGTGCTTTTCACTTCAAAATCAGAGATCGCGAGGAAGGTATTGTCATTTATTCATTTTACAAATGGTTTTTTGTTCCTTACATGGGTCTGAGTTAACATAGTTTTGGAAACTGTGAGACGGCAACAACTTACATTTTTCAATCAGGCGTGAGAAATTGGCCCGCAAGCGTGAGCCGGTGTGAGGTCGAAGTTTTCAACCCGCAGGCGTGCCTAAGGCGTGGGAGTTGGCAGGTATACAACATTAGCCTGTACCAGCTAACTTAAACCTTCAAACAAGTCTTAATGACTTTTAAAAGAATTGAAAGTGATTTAGTCTTGACGCCATCATGTGCAGTGTCAGTTAACATCCATACCAACCCCAAGGAAGGTTAATGAAAATTCCAAGGAGGATAGGTTTCCAAAAGCCAAAAGTTTTATACAAAGGTATGAAGCTAACCCGAAATTTCCAGGGGGTGGGGGTTAAACTAAAAAACCTTGCATGGGAGGGGAAGTGCAACTTGAGGCTTAAGGTGCTGGTGATTGTAATTCTTTGTTCTTGGGCAATCTCACTACAGAGGCCTCCCTCCATCAAGGGTTCATTTTATACATGTAGTAAAAAAATAGAACACAACATGTTCTGTTGAATAAATTCCAACTGAACCCTTGAATGGCATATAACAGGATGGTTTGTTTGTGTTTGAAGAAAACCAATTTTACCATCAGCCACTGCCATTTTAGAAACTACATTATTTGTAGTTTCAAAAGTGATCAGAGTGATGGTCAAAGTTTGATTGTAATTCAAATTTGTTTACAAGTGTCTGCTGATGATCATCTACATGTAATTAGTCATATGACTTAGCATATGTGTGCATGTGTATGTCATGTAATGCAAAATTGTACACCTTAGGTTTTGTCGCCCTTTGTTGAAATGTACACTATTGTACACAGTATCTGATATGTTTCACATATTGTTACATCGTACAAATGTATCATTATTTAAATATTGTCAGAAGTCATATTAATGCAATTTTAAGGACATTTACACATTTCAAGTTTTTTTTATTCATTCTGTTCGGTTTCCAATCTACATGAATACAATTGATTTTCAAACGCAATTTAAAATCCAATTTTCGACTGGTTTCAGTTTTAAGCCAAATGTGCCATGCGGTATAGTACACTTCTATAGTAACAAAAATAATAAATAGGGAGCTTTAGATTGGACTACGAGTACGAGATTGACTACGAGTACGACTTTTTAATTTTAGTTTTCAGGCTTCACATTATTACAACACATACCCATTTCATCCCATGAGCTACTCTCTCTACCTAAAACCAACATGAAGAAGGAGGGCTCTGGAAATGGCTCTGGTTTGAAATTCGAAAGTCGTACTCGTACTCAAACTCGCACTCGTAGTCCAATCTAAAGCTCCCTAGTGACTGGGAATATAAATATACTTGTGCACATATAACTACATTATTGGTATAGACTGGTTTATATTTTGAACTTGGCAGTGCTTTAAATTTGTTCCATATATATGTGGCCTGGTTGGTTTTGCTTGATTGAGGTTCAAGGTGATTCACAACATGGAACAGGGAAAGAAGGAATACCCATGTTTGTGCTGTTTCCTAATCCACCACACTGTGACACCTTGAGGTTCAATCAAGCAACTGTAAAAACCACCACAACCCATAATGACTTTCAACATTGTTGCATAAGCTTACTTCCCTGATTGTGAGACAACCCAGGGTGAGACGAAAATGAAAAGATGAGGTCGCCCTTCGGGCAAGCTATTACTTGAGATTACTAGCCCGAAGGTCTGAGGAGCTAGCCCGAAATTAAATTTATCATCAGAAAAGAGGACCAACGGTGCTTGCCCGTCGGGCAAGCTACGATAAGAAAGCCCTAGCCCGACAAGTCATTCCACTAGCCACGGGCTATCGGACAGCACTTTCGTCGCGCCCTGCAACCTTTCTGGAAACAACTGTGTACATAACTGATTATACAATCCCTCTTGCCATGCTCTGCCCAACATAATGGGATAAAGATTTGAGGAAAATTCCTGCCATGTATTAATAGCCACAGTTAATTACTGGCTGGTTAGAGCAAGGTCTGTGTTAAAAAAAATCAAATGGAATCATGTCAGAAAGTGGAAAAAATGTGACAATGATGAATTGATGAATTTGACATCCAGAATGAGTTTGTTTATTGAGGTTGAGGAACAAGGCAAATGTCATCAGAGATGTATGGTGAAAACCTCTGTCTAAGCACCTACATTTTTTGAAGTCTGGCAAAATAAGGTCTTATATTTTGGGGTAGTTGAGGTAAATTATGAAAGCTACTATAAGTAGGGTGCCTGTTTGGTTGGCTACTCAATTTCTATGGAGGAGATATACTTGTTAATTACCAGAAAAAACAAATAAACTTGGGTTTTGGCCCTTAAATAATCAGTATTCATTCACAACTGTGTTACATACCGGTAATTTTCTTGCAATACTGTCAAATTTGCAATCTCAAAGTAACACTTCTTAGTTTAAGTGTTTATCGTAAATTAACGGTTACCAAGTTGAACAAATCTGCTTGATCTTGCCTGGCTAAACAGATTGTTATATTTGTTCAGTTGGCTATGGAAATGGCAAATTTCTGGCAGCAGGTTCTTAAATGACCCTTCATTTTTTTTCTACTGCACATCTTATGTCATAGAGAAGTATGGTTGTGAAGCCCAGCAAACATCAAAGGAGCAAACAAAGATAACAAGATTGATGTTGTCCTTAACTTGTAAAGGTCCATGACTGTGCAAAAAATTATCTGGTTTTGTATTGTTTTCATACACATGCACGAATTACGTCACCAAAATGTTACTATTCTGTTTTCTGCGTAGTCAAAACCAAAAAAGAGAACAAAAACATACAGCAAACAACTATGCAAGTTTTCATAATTATTATTCCCCTCTACTATGGTTATGTACACAACTTAATTAAGTAGTCAAGTTGTGAAAATAATACTTGTAAAAAATTCAGGCTTGGACAAGATTCTAATCCATGATCCCTGGAATAGTATCTTTGTGATAATATCATAGATGTCATGGGTTGGAATCCTGTTGAAGCTTGATTTTTTTTTTTGTTATAAGGTGTTATGTTCACAACTATTATCTCTGATGATCACTCATGTCTTCCCATCTCTCTGCAGTTCAAATATTGCAAGGACTGTCAAATGTCTATTTAACCAAGACTTGCATTCAGGGATATACTATGTTGCATAATAACTCCTGTAGTAAAAATATGACATTCTAATAAGGAAGACCAAAAAAGGTTGGACATTTCCACAAAGCCAGCACTAGCTGCATTGCAAAAAAAAAAAACAACTAACTTTTGGGTCTCTTCCAACTTGAATATGAATTGCTCTTTTATTAAATACATGTATGTAGTCTCATATAACCTCATTACACATGTACAGTGTATGTTATTAAGTTAAATATATACACAGAGGTGTAAATATTTTCATGTGCATAGGCTTACGACGGGGTATACTTTGATTTGGGTGAAATTTAATTGTCAGGGCGAAGTGATGAGGAGCCAAAGGTTGCCCTTGCTGGACTAAGTCACCACAGTTTCTGCACAACAATTCAATCTGTATATACACATGCTGATCAATACCTAAACTCAAGACTAAACTTTTCGTCACAGGAAATAATTTTCAAAACTTTTTATAGACTTTTTTTTTTCTTTAAACCCGGAGTACAATACATGCAAGAAGGAGGATGTTAAATAAATAAATAATGGTCAGTAAAGAAATTTAAAAGGTCATTTATAATAAATGTTTGCTTTCTGTTCCACAGAATTGTTGCATATTTTTAAGAAATATCGTAGCCAGAAAACTATCAGACAAATACATTGTATGTAGTACTTCTATAGAAGATGTACTTTGGACAAGCTTTAATTCTTTAATTCTTTAATCATAGTACTCCTAAAACAGTAATGACTATACAAGGAGGATTAATTACAAATAATAAATAATTTACATAAAACGTAGGATAAAATAACATAATGAATAAGGTAATAAAAAACTTAGATAAAAACAAGATAATATAAATAATGTAAGCTTTCTGACAAATTAAAAGTAATGCCCTTGATATTGAATGACTACTGTCATCTATGCACACGTGGGAAGAATTTTTTGGCCTTACTATGGTTCCAGTTTTTTCTTTGGCTATGGGCCAGGCAAGGTTTGAAACGTCTTTCCACAAGAAACAATTTAATTGCAAACAGCTTGGGATAGAAGAATTTTTAATTGCTATCAGTGTGAGGATTTTTTTTTTTTCTTGAACTTCTAAACGCTTATGACTTTGGTCAACCGACGAGTCTTTCACATGTTGGTCAGCAAAATCTATTTAGGTTTCTTTAGAATTTTAAAAATTTAAGAAACATTTGCATTTGGAAATTTTTTTAAGCGACGTAAGTATTAAACCTCATAAATATTATCAACAGAGACTCAGGAGATAATTAATAGGTCTATAGTAATGTCATCTTGCAGATGAGTAAGTTACAAAAACAAGTACATGAAGATAGGCACATGGCTTAAAAGAGCCAGCCAGTCGGGCGGACAAGCAAATTTAATTACTGCCTGAATGGGAAAGATATCAAAACAGAACAGTTTATCTAAGGTGAAAAGATGAGGAAAATCCATGTTATTTTGAGAATTATTATTCAACTGCACTGGAATGTGTAAGCTTTATTTTAATCAGTTAATTTTTGCAAGCAGGAAGGATCAAAAGACATACGATGTAATTGCCATAGGCGACAAAAACCCATACAAAGGTGACATATGACAACTGGATTTAATGATGAAATGAAAAAATCATGAATGGTGTAATCTCAAGAGAGCAGTTGTTTTTCTGGCTCGATAAAACAAACTTATCAATAAACTTATCTCAATATTCAGGACTTTGCATCAGGGAGTATTTTGAAAATGTCTCATGACCATAATTCTTGTGGAGAATTTGAGCACAACAGGACAACACTACCATTAAACTCGGAAAATTCCAGATGAATGAATGGCGCTGTCTGTAAGGCTTTGTTGAAAGGTTGTGCAGTTATTATGGTTAACAAACAATGAGAATAGATCCAAAAACTTAAATTTAACAGACACTTTTCGAGGAAACCACAAACAATCCATAAATATTTTCTTTTAAAGGTCAACTTCCTGCGACTTTGGAATTGGAACAACTGATTGCGAGAAGATGCCTGCTGTTTGGTTTATAATTTCAAGTGCTGTTTAATTTGAGGTGCAAACAGAAGGTGTGTTGGTGCAAAGTACCCCTAGCTTTCCCCCCTTAGCCTTACGATTTTAAGGCATCGATAATCTTGTTTATGTATTTATGAATTATGATATGACAGTGACATTAGCCGGCAGTGTGTCTGGGTCACATGCGGTTGAAGTAGAGTCATGGCGTCCACGCGTACGAAGCGAGAATAGTCGGGTGACCTAAACGTGCGTCTTCTTTGAGATATTTTCAATGCATTGTCAAATAGAAATAACAGGTGTTGCAGTAAAAATGAGACGAAATACCACCAAAATTCTTTAACATGACTATTGTAGCATTTCCACAACGCCGACAGCGGAGGCTGGCACAAGTTAAGTCACTCGATAAAAAGAGCAATTCTAACCCTTGGGTCCCTTCCAACTAGGATGCGTCTAATTCTTTGATTAGCTATATGTTGCGCAAAACTCACTAACAGACATACACAATGTAGGTTAAGTATGCACAGAAGTGTAATATTTTTCGCGTGCAAAACGTATTGGCTTACACTCTGCACACGTACCGATAGCTAACTCAGGCTGAAGTCTGTAACATTTTCATCTCAGGAAATAATTATCAATTTTTTTAGAGAATATATATATATTTTTTTCGTTAAATCCGGGATAACCAAACCACAAGATTGAAAAGGCAGTCAGTGAGCTTCACCCACTCCTTGTTAAAGGCGCACCGGACATGGTTATGGAATTAAAATTGTTCTAGACAACAAAAGATATCAGTGCTCCTACTGTAGTCAAGAACGCATATAAATATGTTTCAAATTTACCAAAAAACCTCCATCCCCCTTAATGATGAATGCAAAATAGCTTTTTTGCTTTTGCGGATACCATTGTGCCCCGACCGCAAGAAGATAATAGTGATTTAAAAGTGCTTTCTCAAAGCACGGGCCAAACCTTTCTTTGCTTTTCCAATCTTGTACCAAGAGATTTCAAATTTGGTGCATCACTGCTATCTTTAGTGTTTTAAAAAAAGAAGGAAAGTCACTTTTACGAATAGACATTTCCATGTCGCAACAGTGCTGAAAAGTGAAGAAAATTTGATTTCCTCAAGTACATGAATGGCTGCCTTTCAAAAATTCGTCGGCCGTAGCTAATTTCGGAAACGTTATCTGCCGACTAATCTGATGGCAATGTTAATGATGAAATACTCTCATTTGTGAACGAAAAGCAGTGGAGCAAACGTGTCGATATTCTGAAATTTTACATCGCAGATCAAATGTTCGACAGCTCTAATGCGGAATGCTAACCCCATTCAGAACGCCCCGCTTCGTAGAGAGGTATTTAGTTTTAAAGTCTGCTGTCTTAAAACTAAGGGTCTTTGATTCTAGCAAAGTCCAACTGGGCTGTTGACAAACTTTAGTGAAAATTCGATACGAAATCTACATTGACTTAAAAACAATTTTGCGAGTCTCTTTCGACGCCCCAAGCTAGGATACATATGTCATTTTGGATCACAAGGCGCGTGCAAGAATCTTGAAGTAAATTGTGAATTAATTAAAAAAAATTGATTCAGGAGTGACTCTGATACTGACACGCTACCTAATTGCGATTCTGCTGCACTTTTGTTTTGTTTTTTTTTTTTTCATCACCTTTCAAAAGCCAAAACTTCTGTTGATGTTTTGAAATGCAAAAGCTCTGAAGGCAATCAAATCGTGGTCGACCACTGAGCTATTGTTCACAACCAAAATATCATTTTCAAGGCGAGCCGAAAGCCATCAAAGTTAGCTCTTCGTCCAATATTCGAGGCCGCGATCGAATAAATGGGCTGCTAAATTTGGCTGATGTTAGACCGACCGTTATTGAATTAATACTCGGAGGGCATCGTTATGAACCGGAGAGCAGCAGACATTTTCACAGGCGCAATAATCTGGAATCACGCAATGTTTCCTTGCGATCGCGCCGTGAAATCCATGTTTTTTATCTGCTCTTTCAAGCCCAACCTTTGTTCTCTTGATATGTCGCAGTTCGAAAGAACTGAACGTAAAAGCGTTTCTTGCATGTCAAGAAATTTTCCAAAACGAGAATCGTTTAGCATTTCCCGCGTTCAAAAAGCGATTGTGGTTGCCATTGAATTCTCATCATTCGCTAAGCAATTTAGCCTTTAGATGTAGTCTAAAATTACGGTTGAAGTCGTCTTATATCTTTTATTTGGAAACTGTTCGATGCCAGATCAATATTTTGCCTTAGGAACAAAATGAGCAAAATCAGTTACCGTGTCCAAAACACAGCAATTAAGCGAAGCTAATTTCAGATTGCTTCGTGAAAAATAAAATTTTCAACCCACGGACGCTCACGTAGCAACGAGAAGACTTTATATTTCATCAAATGCCCTCTACAACTCAACTCCTGTTTCGATGATTTCATTCGTCAAATATCCTTTATCGAAGAAGCAAATGGCTTTAAAATCAAACGGCCGAATATAGGCGTAGTATTTGCATTCTAGTAGTCAAGTATTGTTTACAAAATTATCATTTCGCCAAAGCAGAGAAACTATGAATTCATTGAAGTGGAATACGTTTGACTCATTCTTTCAAAGATTCCCGAAGGGCAATCTACTCAAATAGCCCAATGAAGTAAAACAATACGGCTGCTGCCAACTTTGCGGCTAATTTATAGCCTGATGCTAGATTTTGTATTCATATAATATGAGCTGGAAACCATTAACCTATTTACCAGTCGTCTTTATAGGAAACGAGCGTGAGGAAAACGGAAGTCATCGTACCAAGATATAAGCTTTTTTAAGTAAACATCTTTAACGTTGCTTACCTTCACCTAGGGCGAGATTCTCGCTTTGGAACGTCCAGAATAGGAGAACGAACCACCCACATCTTGGGCAAAATGATTCCATGTCGATTTCAGTGCTGATATCAACAACCTAGAGTAGTTTTCAATCTGCCGCTTTGATTTCAGCGTCTTCTTCAGGGCTTACTCAAGCTGTCACTTGGTTCTTCGAAATAAGATCAAAGAAACTACAATTGGTTCTCGAAATCCATCGCCATAGAAAAAGATAGTTTAAGTTAAATCGTAGGAGCGATCTAACGCAGACAACTTCTACTAGACAATTGCCCGTTTTCCTGCAGCGGCGTTTAAAATTTTCATGACAGTGATCGAAGCTCAATGGGCTGAAGACCACGTGACTAACGCCATTGAAGCGTGACTGACGAGTGACAAAAGCCAAAGGTTCGCAAGGCAATCACAAAGTGACACTCAACTAGCAACAATAGCATACCAAAAATTCTCGTGGATTAGTCGAGTAATTGTGTTTAATTTTGTAATATAAACAATTACCAATCCCAAGTGACCTTCAAGCGTAAATTGATCAAAATATTGGTTACCGAACTGAAAAATAGAGTCGTATTTAGCTTGTGGTGAACTTGGAGGGGGTCTGTCACATGCGACTTTGAAGAGAATTGTGTACATGAACTTAAAGTTTTCAGATTTCAAGCGTTCCAGACCCTAGCATGGTTCGCCGGAGTCTTTGGAGATCGTGGGAAACAAATTAATTGTGCCCCGCCAAGAACGCGCGAGTGAAACTGTAAACTGATAAACAAGCCCGCGAAACAACTACTGTCCCCAGTCTTCTGAAAAGCTGTTTTTCTCGGCTGTTTTCTATAACCCCAAGAGACTGGAATAGGTTGCGTAGAGAGAAAAATTCTCAAGGGTTTTTTTTTTCGTTTTTTTTTTCTTTTTTCAGACCTTGGCTTCCTTTTTATTACACGCAGTCACCGAATTGAAGGAAACCTAATGCGTTCCTTACTTACTGTGAGATAAGTGTCAGTCAGTAGTCTTTATATTTACTTCAAACCAATCATTCCTGGAAAATTAGCAAAAACAACGAAAAGTGTTCGATATGTATGGATCCCACTGATTTAGACGTAATTCAAACTTCTATTTTTGAAAAAGTCTACAACCATTTTAACTCAGTAACGCCAACTGGGCTTGGAAGTGGGAAAAATTTGTGTTTGCCAATATCGCAGTGGCGGATGTTATCAAGGCGTCACAGTTTGCGCATCTCAAGAAAGTTAAGCCTAATTTTTCAACTCCGTCGTTTGTAATCCGCCATGTTAACCTCCATTCCCAACCATCCTTGTTCGTTTCTGGTTTATAATTAAATATAACTTTGGTGGTTTTCTGTCTTTATTCATAGTCAGCTATTATTTTCAGGTTTCCGTAAATGAAAAAAAGATAATTACGTGGCCAAAATAACTCAAAATTAAGTGACAAAGCTCCAGTTTAAAACTGAGAAATGATCAGCAGTCTTGGCATCATTTGGACACGAAGTTTTGCTCTGTGCGACGGCAACAACAGAAAAATGAATTTATAGCTCTCCCTTGGAAAAGTTCGCTGAAATTTTTTTTAAGAAGAGGAAGGCTCGCGCTTCTTCCTTTCGGAATTTTTAGTTTGGGCGTGGTGCTCTTTGTTCTTCAATCTGTTTTAGCCTAATGATTTCCACACCCAGTTTTTAGACATGATCTTTTTGAACACCTGCCCAGAGTGTCGCAATCCGTAACCATTTTTCTCAGTTGAAGCGTAATTGACCGCGTTAAGCGGCTTAATGCAGTAAATGTTCCTTGATGCCTCTGCGTTGTCCGAGCTGAAGCGTCGCGCGTTGATCAGTTCGGCCTGTTTACAAAACTTCGTGCCCCCCGGCTTCCTCCAAAAAAAAGAAAGAGATAGTTCAAATTCTAGTGCCTTCGTGAAAGCACATACGGTTCATGCAACTGAATATGATCGAGTTGTTGCCACGAAATGCGCGACAGTGGGACCCAAGGCCATATTACCCGAACAAACTCTATAAAAAAAACTGAGGGGAGGAGGGGTGACTCAAAAGGTCATCTTCCCAGGCCCGCAAACTTTCAAATACTAATAAAGCAGGTGTTAGTTTGACTCAGTTCTGAGCGTTTAAGAGGTTTTTAAGATTATCTCTAGGGGTGACCCCCTGTTTAAGGAAACTTTTAAGCCCTGAACTGTAGCTTATCTATCTGAGGCAAGTGTTAAAGTCGACATCTCGATACACTGGTATTTTGTCTCAGACCAGCCGTTTCAGTGGCTAGCGTCGTCAGAAAGGCCACTACCGGTCCATAGTTACTAGACCCAGCGACGAAACACAAGATTATTTCAGTCTTGTAGTATAAATCCCGATGTTGAACTTCAAAATTCAAGGAATTTGATACATAATCAGCTTGAAATAGACAGAAAATGGATCGAGTGCATGGGCATGCAGATTTGAAACAGAAAGCTGCGTCAGTCTCACCACTGTCCAGTCGGTAGCAACAGAACAGAACAATAAACCTCAGGAAACATAACAGTAACATCAGGAATGTGTTACTGAATTGAGCTGAGTCAAACTCAAATATTTGAGTTTTTTTAACAGTTTTCTTTGGCCAGGACATTGGCTCTTGACACTCATTTAGCGTAATCCATAGAGGAAAAAGATCGATTGGGTTTCATGTCAAACGATCCTCTCGGCCAACTGCAAATTCTTTTTCTATAAATTCTCTTTCAGAGTCACGCGTGCGTTTATACTCTACTGAAGCAAGCCTGACTGTCGGTGAAATTCTTTTAACTTTGCATTTATTTAAAATATTTTGATCATTGCAATGTAAATTTGCAGTCTACGTTTCGAAATACGCGGTACCTAGGATGGTGTTCTCATTGCTTGTCGCTTGGTGGACAACTGATACTGAATAGAAATTTTGCGGAATACTGTTATGGCAGTTTAATTTTGTTATCAAAATTAAAGTTCTACTCTCGACTTACCTTTCAAGGAGTCAAAGCCTTCACGATTTACCTGCAAGAGTGAAAGACATACAACTTGGTCTCAGTATGATTGCGTAATTTCTAGATCAAGTTGAACAATATATGCTGTTTTGTTTAAGTCGATGGAGTTCGGTCGCAGACAAAAAACAATTGATTCATTGAAATAAATATAAAATGTGATTTTTTTTTTTCATTTTTGAGATCGAGCCAATAGTCTGACGTGGACAACTCAGCAGTGGTTTCCATTTTTTATCCGCTTTCGATAGCTAAATTTGATCTAGCACTAGTACTTCTGTTTTCCTCAGCTTTTGACCCAAAAAAGTAATGGAACAAAATAAAAATGTGAGTTTTTTTTAATTTTTGACATTGAGCCACAATCGGTCTGACATGGACAATTCAGCAGTGGTTTCCATTTTTTATCCGCTTTCGATAGCTAAATTTGATCTAGCGCTAGTACTTCCTTTCTCCCCAGCTTTTGACCTAAAAAGTAATTGACTTGAACTAAATAAAAATGTGAGGTTTTTTTTTCATTTTTGAGATTGAACCAATAGTCTGACATGGACAATTCAGCAATGGTTTCCATTTTTTATCCGCTTTCGATAGCTATTTAAATTTGATCCAGCACTGGTACGTCTTCATTCTCCCCAAATTTTGAGCCAAAAAGTGATTGAATTTAATATAATTTTTTTTTCGTTTTTTGAGATTGAGTCAATATAGTTTGACATGGACAACTCCGCTTTCAATAGCTAACTTGATCTAGCGCTAGCACTTCTTTTCTCCCCAACTTTTGAGTCAAATTTGATTGAGTCAAATTACATTGATTCCCAACTCGGCAGTGTGGTTTTTGTTTTTTCATAAGTAAATTTGATCTAGCAGGGCCTAACTAGTAAGAGGTTAGCCGAATCACTTGCCTCGGTCATTTTGCTTTGCGTTTTAGCTGTAATCATAAACACCCCTGAATACCAAGTAGAATTTGCTTCAATAGGCCGGGTCATAATTTTCTCATGGACATTGCGTCAGCCATAATGTTATTTATTTATTTATTTATTTATTTATTTTTTTTGGGGGGGGGGGAGGTGGGGGGAGGTAAGGCCCCTCTGTAGCACATTTATAGTTTTACGTCATATTTTGACCCAACTTTTTATCAAACTATATTTAATTTTACAATATTGATTTCCATGTTTAATATTTGGACATGCTCTCAAGAGTGATCTTTGGACTGAAAATATAGTAATTGTCAACATCATTTGCCCTTGACTAAACGCACGACAGCGTTACGTTGATAACATAGCGATGGAAACCAAACCTTTCTAGTTAGTCTGAAAGTAAGTCATCGTGAACTGTTGCTTAAATTCTATAAGGAAGGGAATAACATTCCTTTGTCGGGAGGAGTCTAAAAGCTAGGGCTTGCATGATCAGTTTAGGAGCTATATACAATAGCATGGAGTTCTCAGATAACGTCGCTCTGTTGCAGACAGAACATATACAAAACAACCAGAATTGAAAAACATAACGCGAACTTTGAGTTCTGAGCTTTGATATTGGCTAAAAATACATTTCGAACTCGGTAGTGTTTTCTATTTTCTTTCCACACCGACCTTATCTAGCATTATAGGTTTTCGTCATATTTTGTCCCTATCTTAAATATCGGCAACAGGAATTTTACAGTTTCGTTTTTCTTGTGTTATATTTCTTCTGATGATCAGTTCAATTGTTTGCCCGTGGTGGGACACTATGCAGTCGATAATGGAAAGTATATTCCAGGCATACTAGAGTCAGTCATAAGTCAGTAAGGAAGGTAGTACTATTTCACTGCATATGGGAGGGCCTTCATTCAAGGCCATACATGTGCAATTGCATACAAATATTTTCCGTTGTGTAATTCACGATTAAGTTTGATAGATGGTGAAATACTGCGAAAAAACACAAAACTTTAGGGAGAAAGACAAACAGAATCTCTGGGAGCGTTTACACAAGTGTACGTTGTTAGAATTATATATAGAATTTAAACCGCGGCTTACCCAAATACTGTACTGAAAACTTGTCGTTCACATGTTCGCGCGGCAAGTCTGTTAAAGCGTGAGAAAGAGAGCGTAATATCTTCTCTTGGAGTGAGAGATGAAAATTTTCATGCAATGTTCGAAGTCTTGCTTTAATATCACTTATATATAGCACTGGTTTGAGATTTATGGTGTAGTTACTTGGTCAGTGATGGCGGGCACATACTCTGTCCTCAAAATACATCACCGTAGATCTACTTTGTTTTTTAACGCAAGTTCTGCGGCAGCCTACATATTACACTGGTCAGAAGGGAACTGCTTACTAAAATTCCAACTTTTGTTAAGTTTTTTTTTTATCCGCTCACTTGTTTAGTCGTTTCTGAATAGTTGCTTTTTTTTTCTTTCGTGCAAGTATTAACAAAATCAACATAGTTGACGACGCTCTAAGATTGCTCATTAACACGTTCGCACCATCTACTCTTCACATGCTCCTCATAAAAGCTCTCGACTACAACTGTAGCCATTGCAAAGTGAGAATGTCCTCAACCTGAATACGTGCTTCGTCATTGAACTTGAGTAGTCGCCAGAAGGAACAAGAGGGTTTAACACGTTTGGCCTGCGTGCGTCAGAACTGTCAACACTTGGACAGGAAGTACGTTCTTCACTGGGCCTAACATTTAAGACCGATGTTTACACTTCCTGTTACAATCGAAGTTGTCGGGATAGTTGCGGGTCAAATGTTGAAAAGGCTGGATTTTTCTTGTCACAGTATACTGAATTCATAGACAACAACGTCAAACAGACTAATTTAGAGCCCAGATTAAACTTGTTCGGTCTAATTGAAAACTGTGCTCTATTGAAGCCGGCATTCTCAAAGCTCACAGTCAATTACAGTCAGCGGTCACACTAGTTAAAAACTTCAGTTGTCTGCCTTAGGCAGTTAGAAAGGGACCACATACTTGAAACCCGGCTACACTGAGACCCCTTTACGCCCCACATGTAGCTTTTGGACGCGGGCCAGCTTTAAAATGTCGTGTGAACAGGACATTGATTGTGCAAAAAGGGTAACATAGTAGGTCAAATACTGGGCTGATGTTACACTGCAAAACTGAAATAACTCATTTCTACGAGCTTAGAATCAACTGGAAGGCAGAAACAGAATGTGACTTACTGTAACGTGGTTAATTCGAGAATAGTGACGTTCCACCGTCTCACTAACCTATTTGATCACCACCCAAACAAAACAAGAGTTCTAAGACTCTTGGGCAAAGAATCTTGCCAGCGAACTGATTCAAGTATTTGTCAGAGTTGAGAGAACTGTGAGACGCTAAGAGGCGTTTTGTTGTCTTTCACTAACTTATTTGATGATAGAAGTACACGAAACGCCCTTCAATAAACGGAATGCTTGTTTCACCATTCATCCAATCAAACACTTGTGTGACTGCCAAGAGTCTTTGCTATTCGTAATTTGGTTAAAATGACGTGCGGAATTCCATTTACGAGAGACAATCAGTAAGCACTATTAATCCCAATTCGTTTTGCCAACGCACTCTTCTTGATCGACTTTATTGAAAAGTCAATTTTGGTCTTATTCTTAACCGCAAGAACTATTCTTTTTTAACCCCTAAGGGCCCCGTGCGACGGGAAGAGAAGGTAACAATGCACAGGAAACAATAAAAATCTACCAAATAAGTGTTCCATATCTACGAAAAATAGATAACCTGGTTCCAAAGAAGACGAACAAAAGGCTAAAGCAAACAACGCTGTGAATAACAAAGGCTCGGTTTTGATTTGGGACAATCAAAGTTTTGACAATCGTTGCTGGCATCCATTTTTTAACGAATCACTTTATAAAAATTCAGTTTCTGTGCATACGTTAAGCTAGATTAGACTTCAACGCTGAAAAAATGGTGTTAGTTTCTGGTGTTAGACCAGACCATACTTTGTGAGACTGGGTGAAAGTCGAATCTTTTTCATAATTGGTTCATTTATATGCAGTCTCTTAGTCTCGAAACACAATAGACTTGTGGCGTTCTCTTGAATTTATGATTTAATAAAAATGTGAATTTTAACCGTCAATCTTATCACCAAAGAATTTTGGCAAAACTTTCTTATATACATGGGGAAACTGAAATGAAATGAAAGTGAAAAACCGAGGTAATAGTATTGCCATACAGAATGATCTGTGGTAATAAGCTGGGCGGTGAACTAACGAAGATGCATTAATAACAATCTGATCAATTGAAGCGTACTGTAATGACTTGAACCGAAAGGGCCAACGTGGAGCGTCACTGTAACTACTATCTACTGCCTAGTGGAACAAAACTGTCCTTATTTTGATCATTTAACGCAAAGGAAAGAAGAAGTTTTGTGGAAGAAAAAACATTGTTAGTACAAACAAATAGCTGCATGATTTTCTAACCGCGTAAATAAATGGTCCAAACCGCAGAATAAACTATAGCTATAATAGCAGTATCGGTTTCGTCTTTGAACCGCGAGGTCAATTACATATACAGCGACATGCATGTGAACCATACCGTACAATAATCTCGTAATGTAACACAGTGAACGATACGTTACACCAGGGTATCATGCATACTCACTGAACCGTCGGCAAAAGTAATCGACTTCCATAGCTGTGATTGCCAACAAAATTTTAACCAATTATTCTAAGTAATTATGAGATGCTCACCTAGTCGCTTTGCTCTTGTGGTCATCGGACGTTGTAGTTTTGTAATCATGTGCTTGAGTTTATTCCCTTATTACTGATTAAACCTTCTGTGGATCGGAACGTATAAAGTAGCGCTTTTGTATTGTTGTAACTCTTCGTTTCATGTAGAATACGCCATTACAGAGTTGAATTTACAATCTAAATTGATCTTGTAATCTCTTTACTTTTATAGCACATGAATTGTACTTTTCCATTGTTTACAAATTTGAAACTGATTGGTTCTTTGCCACCATGCCCATAATCCTCCTCGGCACTGGCAAGCGTTAAGCCATTTCTGGTGTTTTTCTGTGAAATAGTAACGATTTCTGC
Source organism: Platygyra sinensis (assembly GCA_019787425.1). Taxonomy (NCBI): domain Eukaryota; kingdom Metazoa; phylum Cnidaria; class Anthozoa; order Scleractinia; family Merulinidae; genus Platygyra; species Platygyra sinensis. Next base: position 45,921 of record JAHPZR010000930.1, on the reverse strand, counting down.
CAAAAGAGTTTATTCTTTCTTTCTTCCCTTTAGCATTTGGAATATAAGTGTCCTACATTACATTGAGACGTTGAAAATTCATCAGAAAAGTCATTTGAAACTTTCACGGGCGTACGTTTTTGCTCTTTTGGATAATATCTTATTACGTTTTATTTTTATAGATTATACATTTGAAAACAATGGAATGCATATTATTTTAGACTTATTTTTGAGAAACGCCAAACTGATGCCTGGCTCATTGGATCAAAGCCCATGCCCAAGAAGTTTCTAAAGCAATTATTGACATTGATATAATAATAGAATCCATCAGGAAGTGGGATTTACCTCGTGATCACTTTACCTTTTGAATTTTTACAACAGTCCTTTTAAATTTTACCAACAGCCTGTTCTTTTTGTTATGCTTTGGCTAGATTTTAGTCAGTTATTGCCAAAATTCTGCAAATCGAAAGAAAATCTGGTAACAATGTATTGTAACTTTGGCTCAAAAGCTGTCCGAGTCAGGGCGCCTCGCATCCAGCTTCAAAGGTGTATGGTTATCTCAAGAATAAGCCGGAGACGACGGAGAAAAGAAGATTTGATCAAAGTACTTCCTGTTCTAAACTAGATTATTTCCCTATAGTACCTTGACCTTACAAGGTCATCGTTGTTGTTGCTTGTGGAAAACTAGTTAAACTGCGTATATTATCGGCTGAAGTGCGTTGCGCGTGTTTTTTGTTTTTGTTTTCAATTTGGCGTCTTCGCGATTTCTTAGTCTTGTTTGCAGAATTAAGACGAATTGTTAGAATTGGGAACGTCGTCAAATCAGCCGAGATAAGACGATTTCCCATTGGACGTTCAGGAATTTCAGGAATGCTGCAAAGTAATAGGACAGTGGCATTCAAACTTGACGCGGGACTGGAGGAGATATCGTATCGTTACTAATTTTCACTTGTACTTTCTAGAAACTCTGCGGTCGAGTCCCAAAATATCCCAAATTTGATATGATTGCAAAGAAAAAAAGGCCAACAGCGTCAAATGAGAATGCTGTCCAAAAACCTTTTTTTTTTCAAAAAAAAAAATGGCCACACACTAGGGTTTCATCCACAGACTTAAGCTAGAACCACCTTGAATAGCATAATGAACACTGCAACACATGAAAGTACTGGTCAATAGCTTTCATTGAAATGGTCACAAAAGGGGTATTATTCACAGACGTTTGAAAATTATAACCGCCTTTAGTACAGTAAACACGTGGAGGTCAGCTGTCCGAGCTCTCATCAGTTCAGTTTCATGTACATCATTTTGACACAATAGCGTCTTACTGTCTAAGAACCTTTTTTTAAAAAAAAAAAAAAAAAATGGCCACACACTCGGGTTTCATCCACGGACTTGAAAGTTTGGACAACATTGAACAACATAATAAACAGTACCATATGAAAGTACTACTCAATAGCTTTCCTTTGAATGGTCACACACTAGGGTCTCACCCACAGACTTAAGCTAGAAACACCTTGAATACCATAATGAACACTGTAACACATGAAAGTACACACAAGGGGTTTTATTCACAGACGTTTGAAAATTATAACCGCCTTTAGTACAGTAAATACGTGAAAGTCAGCTGTCCGAGCTCTCATCAGTTCAGTTTCATGTACATCATTTTGACACAATAGCGTCTTACTGTCTAAGAACCTTTTTTTTTTAAAAAAAAATGGCCACACGCCACGCACTCGGGTTTCATCCACGGACTTGAAAGTTTCAACAACATTGAACAACATAAACAGTACCACATGAAAGTACTGCTCAGTAGCTTTCATTTGCATGGTCACACACTAGCAAATTATTGTAAGAATAATAACCACAGTAACCGTTAACTTAGTGGTGGTTACATGACTCTAGAGTCTGACAAGTGAGAAACAATAAGATAGGTATTGCACTCTACTGGGATACATAATTGTCTATATTCAGACTGGTGCTTCCACTCTCCTTGCGCTCCCTTTTGAGTCTACACCGCATTCAAGGCAAATGTTTGCACGAAATAAGCTTAAGCCATTAAATAAGGATTTCAACTGCACTAATAGATTTTAGGTCACATGGTGCGAATTACAGTAAAAATACGCTGAACGTTGACCATGATTTATTGTGAACTCTAAATTGAAGATGACCCAAAGATTACCCCCACCAGGAATTGAAAATAACTCTCTCAGTTAAATGCATGTTTAGCTACATAAAAACAAGACTTAATAGATTTGCACTAATACATTTTAGGTCACAGGGTGAGAATTAAACAAGAATAGGCTAGTGTTTAAATTACTGTGAGCTATAAATTGAATAAAGTAGTGGTTACCGAAAGATTACCCCTGCAGGCATTAAAAAGGCTCGTTCATTTATATGAAAGTTAAACTACATGAAAACTAAACGTAAATGGATTTCTCGGCTTTAAGGTCCAAGTTTAATTAGACAAATTAACTTAAAAGATCTAAATAGAGGTTTTTGTCAACTCCGGCAGACAATTAAGTTACGACATGTTTGCCCTCCGATATGTACGACTTCCTAATTAATCACTTGCGTGTTTTTTGAATCGTTTAAAAATAATTTAATTAGGGGTCAACTTCCATTATAGCGCAGTATGGATGTGGTATGGCATCTCAAAGAAATCTTGCGATTTTTCCTGCCGTTTCCGGGGCACGTTCTTTCTTTATGTATTCACTCTTGAAGATTACCGAATATTCCTTTTGAAACCATACAAGAACTCTACAGTGAACATCTCTCAGAGATCTCCCGGTAAAATAAAGCAAACGATCTTTTAAAAGAAAGATGCATGCAGACTTCTTTTGGAGTTTTACCAGGCTATTAAGTAACTTAAAGTCGCTAGAGAGTATTTGATAAAGCACCACTGTATAAACAGAACACGACGATCCTTAACATAAATCCTGGATTTACAAAGAATGAGGTTTTATCTTACCATACTTAAAATTTCTTCGGAAAGAAATAAAAAGCAATGCAAAAACGAGGAAGGGCATATGCTTTAGTTCTCGTTCCTTACAGATGAAGCATAGGTATTCAGTTATGGTGCAAAACGAAGGAATTTAGGTCCCATTGTCAGTTAAAGCTAAGCATGTTCACCTAGTTTACTAACTTGGAATGTACCTTGAATTGAGGAACGATGATTCATGTCACGACAAGCTTTGGATGCCTTGAACGGATAATTAGTTAATCGACACTTTGGATTTTGTTGCTGAAAACTGGACGGAGTTTTTTTGCAGCAAGGTAGTGAAACAATGCAGCCTGTATGCCAGGAACATTTATTGAATATGGGTCACCTTGAGGACAACAGCCCCGGACAACAGCCTTTAGACTAGTCACAGCTGATGATATCGTGACGCAGACTTTAACCTTTGATTAGTCTCTATGAGTCAGCGAGGGTTTAGACTGGGGGGTACTCCCAAAGAAATTAGGTCGGGGTGTGCGGACAGCTTCACAAAACCCTTAAGTACACCAAACTCTGAAATTTTCTCTACCTGTTTATTTTATGTAGCCTATATAAGGGAGCAACGTACCCCCGGGAGCTTTGACAACAATGATTGCCTATCTATTCTATGTAAAGCAATGGCAGACTCTGCTCCACTCAGTTTTGCGATTCATAGAAGTGGGCTTCACCGAATATCACTCGCCTGCTGATAATTTATAGAAATTTAGGCTTCCAAGGAGAAAAGAACAAAGTTGAAAAGTTGGCATGGTGCGTTGTTGTGGTAAAACCCGAGACGCGATCCGTCGAGATGTAGACAACGATTTCCGGTTACTGGCGAAAATACAATTATTTGAACATTTCATCAAAAATTGTATTTTTTTAGAGAACTTTCGACACCAGGGACACATGCCGGGTCTCTTTCTTGAACACTGACGTAAAAGATGTACATAAAGTTGGCACCTGTCAGACTGATCATAGTTATCTATAAACTTGGTCATGAAAACACTAAAAGTTGCCTTCTTCAGTCATCGAAGAATGTCAGTTTTGGTGTTTTAGAGCTAGGGATTTTAAGTTACACTGAGTTTACAGAAGATTCGGCTACAGATGTCTATCTGGAGGTCACGGGAAGCTACCTGCCTTACACGAATCGTATACTGCATATTTACTGTGTCTTCTAGGTGAACAAATCTCTGGTACACAAAGTGACATTGTGCACAAGATTTAAGGCTTTCACTGAGAACCGCTTTACCCGGATAGCTTTGACTTAGACAAAACTCTTATAGAGAAAAGGGTCTCTCCACTGGAATTGCGACCGAAAATCTGGTACATTAGCGTCCCTTAACGCCGTGAAATAACCAGTTTTACTGACCTAACTCAGTAAACAGTTTTTAAAGCAAGTCATCAAGTGTGCAGTTACTTAACTGAACATGAAGTGCAAAAGGACATGGTAAAGGTTGGGCCATGGCGAGGTTTCCAATTAACACCCTGCAAATTTTGCAGTCATGTCAAATAATTATCATTGAGTACATTCTGCTTAATTATCAAACAAAAACATGCACTTACTCAGAAACTCAGACGAGGCCTGCTCAAGACTCGGTGGAAAATAGCTCCAGCACTTTGCTAATGCTGTTTGATTTCCGATCCTCTTTTAGGTACCGATTCAGTGTATCACTGAGTCCCTTCTCCTCTTTTACAACGACCCCATTTGTTATATATTAAATGCTTCTCACTATATCAAAACGTGAAGACATCGTCCTCGTACAAACCTAAGCCCTACTTGCATACAGCCGTATCTGTTTTCTTTTCTTAATCCGTTAAGTGACTGGCCCAGAGCTTACGGTGTCCCAAAGCATTCCTGCCAAGGTGTTGTACTGTTTTTCATTCAAGCTTATGCACCAGGTATAAAGGAAACCCAGAGAAAGAAGATTAATTCTCGATTCTTAACTAAATCTCTGCGATACGGCGACGCCATTAGCCAAGTTGTCGTAATCCCACCTTTTAAATAGGATTATCGCAAAAGGCTTGACTCATCCTGTTGGGGTATTTTGGTATGTCCTCCAGTTTCCTCCTGCCACCTTCCAAGTCTAATCAACAAAATGTAGTTCTTGCCATGATTTGAAGTGGGCCAGGGTTGAGGGATTAAACGTGAATGATACGAACGGATTAAAAGACAACAAGGATATGGTTCAAATGGTTGACTAGACTATTGATCGGAGCCTCAGTGGTATGAAAAACGCAAGCGTGTGTATAAGGCAAGTCTCGACCTAGTTCCTTGTGATGAGCTCGTCACTCGGCCACTCATTATTAGAGTAATGGGAATACCAAATAACATGCACCGATAAACCATTGTCGGTTTCCATCTAAAGCAAGGACCGTAGATCACAAAGAATTAATCTCTGACCGTGCTTCTAGGAAACAGATTCATCTCGTCAATACAAAGTCTTTCATGTATTGATATCTCGTAGCTGCGCATGTCATTGACCACCCTTCATGATACGTCACAAGCTACCAAGACATGATAAAAAGATTAACTTCGGAGATAACAAGAATATGCCGCATTATTCCGTTATCGCAAAAGGTTATATTTTAGTCGAAAAAGAGCGATGTACGAAGAATGATCTACCCGTGTGGCCAAGGTTAAATTAGAAGGGCATGCAATGAATGGACTCCAAACCACGCAGTAATTTCGACTCTCACCCCAAAACATGCTGAAATTCTTCTAATATGTGATTGAGTCGACTTTTCTACGGGATTGACTGCATGCCGTTAAATAGGCAAATATAGGCTTGCAAGAGAGTGTAGGAAAGAAATACTCGGTCAAAACTGAGTGACTTGTGTTATTATATTTGTCTACTCTGAGTTTAGAGAAGCAGATGCTGACCGATTATCTACTTTATCGTAAGTGATCATAAGTGCACAATGGCATCGCAGTTTTAACTCCGTGTTCTTAACTTCCATCTGAACTACTGAGCTCTTTTCTAGGTCTTTTAGTCAACTGGGAACAGGTTCAGTTGTGTCGTAGATTCAACGAATCTTTCGCTTGATGAAAGGTTGTAAATAGAATCAGTAGAATTACTGGCTCTAGAACATTCTCTACAAGAGAGACACTTCCAATGTAATTATCAGGTCACTGAGAGAGCAGCTTTTAATAATTTAACCCCTTTCACTTCACTGAGAATAAACCTATGAGTCAATTAACGAAACCATGATATTCGTGTGTTACCAATCATGGAAGCTATTCAGCAGAACTGACTAGTGAGGTTGTTGTGGTTCTGTTTAGTAAGATCCGGGAGTAAGATTGGTCAGACGTTATAATATAAGTACTACCAGTAGTGTGTGACAACTTTATTAAAATGAAAAGCACTGAGGCGGTTTGTGGCATTTTGGCCTTGCAGTGCTGTGAGAAATTAAAATGGTAAATGATTTTCCAATTTCGAACATGCAGATTTTAGTAGGGAAAGGTTAATCGCCCAATTATCTGATCTGAGCATGTAGAGCAAACCCGTTAAGAATTGGATTATGAAAACCTTTGCTATCAGCGAGACGGATCTAAAGTAAGGCTTATCTCTTTCGAGTTCAATTATTTGCATTTTTCTGTTTAGTGACAGAGACAAAGCAGAAGCTAGGCTGTTTAGGTATCTCATGATATGATATGGCCGCATTGTTCAGATTTTTTCCAAAACTGGCGAAATAAAAAGAAATGGCGCGAAATAACAAGGACGTGGTATATAGGTAGTGAGCATGGTGATGGCCTCTGTCCAGTCCCCACTCGTTTTCAGCCCTTGTCGTTCGCGCGTGGCTACTCTCTGAGCCCTTGATTCTTTCGCTGACCAAAATGGTCCAGGACTATGGCGAGTTGGAATGTTCTTGTTTTGATGCTAAATTGGCAGCGAAAGCACCTATCGAATGCTTCAGATATTCCTATAAATCTTATTTGCTTCTATATTGTCAAACAGAATGGTGGTCATGTGTCCTGGCGAGAATTTTGGACGCATTTAGTGTAGGGATAGTATTGCTGCAGGTGTCATTGACGGGGTTACCACTGGAAGATTCCCTGAAGTAACTAAATCTGACAGAAATCCAAATGTATGGCAGAGAAAGTAGTTTCCAAAGTGCTTCAGTAGACTATTAACTTAAAAGCCGGAAAGAATTAACTACTAGTTCTAGTTTTTTTCTCCATGTCGCAATTAACTTCGCCGTTTGGCCTGTATTAACTGCATCAAGTGAACTTAAACGCTGAAATCAGCTTGGTAGACTAGGCGTGTCGTTAGAAGGAAATTGCGATATATGACGTAACGTATAATACATTTTGCTTATTTCCACGGACCGAGTGCGTGCCAAATCAGTAATTGTAGAGTTAAAATGTCGGTTCAGTTTTGAAAATTGGCGAATGGCCGTGCTGCTAAAGACCTCACAGGAGACAGTCTGCAAGCAAACCCTTAGGCTGGCTACCTTTACAAAGCTGTCGCAGACATCAATGTTTTTCTTGCCCGGTTATAAATCATTTCATCTGCGATTCTGTCCACATAAACAAAGAAGCCGAAGCCGCGACGGCGAACAACATGTGGACCACATACATGAATAAACACAAACGATACGCAACCTGTGGTTTTGGGCGCGAAAAAAGCGAAAACAACACCTAAACACACGGGAAAAAATCTCGGCGGGGGTTAGCTTTTCATTGATGAATTTTTGGTTTACTTGCGTACGCAAAGCAGTGGGAAATAAAACGAATAAGGCCAGCTTAGATGATAATTACTACGTAAGGTCTTGGAAATGTCTGGGTCAGTAGAATTGGATAACTACATATGTAAATCATAAGTTACAAAAATAGTATAAGAAACGTCGAGACTGTTCTTGTTAGCCCAAAAGCTGTTATGACCAATATGCCTTCAAGCGAGAGTTTAACACCACTGTCTAGAAACTAATGTTATTCTTTCTTTCTTTTTTTTCTTTTGATTAACTGATAAAGCATTTGCCCTGACAGTTAATTTATCACCTTTAACTGAGTCGGCTGATAGTAAGGTTTTAGCTCTCCTCGAGCAAAAACAAAACAAAAGTCGTACCTGCTTCAAATTAAACTCGGGCGTGTGAGAAAGAATAAAAACGCCGCTCTTCTTTTGTGCACAAACCGCGGTAACTGGCTTGTTTGCGACGACGCGAAGGCGATCGGGTGGATTTGATGTAGTTTTACCACGAAATCCCACAAGAAATTTCACCAAGAGTTCCTTATTTTAGCAGTGTTAATGATACATTGTACGCACCTTAAGGCTTGCCAGCAGGAATCCCGTCATTTGTAGTTTGTTTGTGTGCATATTTTGGCACAAACAAAGCGCTTTCTTTCGTCAGTGCCTATAGGCTAGCGAGGCGACAGCTGTGAGAGTAGGAGTGCTCTTACTATCTGCGCAGTTGTGTGAAGACCTTGAATCAGCAAGTTTGATGGGAAAGACTTCGGAGTTCTCAGTCAGACTTCCGCATGTACAGTAAAAACCCACACCACTAAGCTTATGTGCGTTTTCTTTCGTGTCACGGGGTCTTTTTGCTAAATGGTGAAACATGCGTTCTCGATCTAATGCCGGGCGCTCTTCTTTTTTGTCTTTCTTTCTCATTTTTTTGGTTTATCTCGCACTCTTAAGAGCCTTGAACAGGCTATGGCAACATGCACGGCAGCACGCAGGCAGTATCGATATTTCAATTTCATCTTGTGTTATCCCTAGTAACAGCCTAGAATTCCTTAGATACATGTTTTACTTCTTATTCTATTTAGTCTGGCCTCATTCCTTATACAGTAAATTCAGTCGCAGTTAGTTAGAATCAATTCTGCCAAGTTAGATACTGGTTACACTCGACTCCAATCCACTGATTTTGCACACACCTAAACCGATTAAGGCAATCATATTTTCTCACTAGTATTGAATTCTTAACGTCTCGTTTTAATATTGTTTTTCTACCGTTTCAATGATCCAATTCGTGATCTACAGGAGTGCAGAGAACGGAGTGAATCTCAAACATGCCGCTTCATTAAGTTCCACTTTCTAGTCTGCAAAGGTCATTGTTTGTTCAAGTTGCTGCGCTGATTCATTCAGCTAAACAAAGTTTCCTTCGTCTATCGATGAACTGACCCGTGGTGTGTGACCATTTAGATAAAAGCTAGCGCGCAGTACTGTCTTGTGGTACTGTTTGTTTCTCAATATTTTGCCAACTAAACTTTGACATTTTCTTAAATGGGAGCATTCACACGTGCTATTGTAAATGGCAGGATACTCGAAGTCTACTTTCTTTACTGAGATCAGTGTTACGTTTTTATACACTGCCATTCTTTTAAAATAGTCATCTCAGTTCCACAACAGATATTTTTCAACAACACAGTTGGTGGACCGGCCTGTTATTAAGCTTTCGATCGAAATCTCTCCCTCATTCTGAAGAAGTCACTAAACGTACAATACCAGATCTGATAAGTTCATGTCGACATACACGAGGCGAAATCGGAAGTGCTGCGCACGAGATTTTTAGCTAGTTGCGTTCGAGCCCTGAAAGATTCTTGCTTAAACCACGAACCATTGCGCATCGTGCCAGCCTTATTCTATATTGCCATATTGTCCTTTGCTCGCAGGTTAGGATGAAATATCGCCATGGGAAATTAACGTCGCAATGAATCGACGAAAGCTCAAAGACACTTTTTCAATTCTGGTTATTTAATGTTCAGACTAACTGGCAGTGATTTGTTGCACGTTGTTGCTTTTTTGGGAAAAGGCACGAGGAACTAAAGTAAAAAAAACAATATGCTGTTAAGGTTATTATCCGTCATTGAGCTACCCGGGATGCAGCATGGTGACTTAAGGACAGACACCACTTGTATACTTGACAATAGTCGCCAGATTTCTTAGAACCGTACCCGGCTTTGCTTGTTTTCATGTACCATAACTGTAATTCTTTTTGTGTCCGCAAACTGGTGATGACCCAGGTAGGCTCGCTATTAATGTGCTCTGTACAAACACGAATGATACGGTTGAAAAGGTGTTAGATTAGATCACGTACTGTACTGATATAGTAGCTACATCACCGTTTTGTTTTAAACGTACTACGAAAACAAACAAGATTTCCGTGGTTGGTGATGCGATGTTATACAACGTGATTGATCCTTAAGTAAGGCTGAAGCCCTGAAGTAAAGGAATGGCTTGAGAACTAAAACGAAAAAACTGTCGATTGTGTAGTTTCTGCGAGCTTTAAGAACGGCAAGATAGATATTGCCACTCATATGCAGTGTCACATGATATCCGGCCATTTTAGGACGAAAGTTGTATCACAGAGTCACTGGATTATAAAATATCGTGAATGAAACATTAAAAAGATGCATCGGTGATTCATCTGATGTTTTCAAAAAAACGGCAAGTTTAGTTTCTGAGCAAAACCGTTCCCGCGGTTTGAGATGAGCATAAAGATAGTCACATGACTCGTCATTATCCGGTTCAACTTATCTTCACAGCACGCTCACTAACAACAAACTAAAGGCAAACCCAACACAAACAACGGTCGGTTAAATTCAAATCATTGGCAATCACGCATTGAAATGAAATGAAATTATCTTTTACACCAATGGTGGAAACGAATCTAGACACTTAAGGGCTCTGCTAGTTTATGATTACCCCGCGTTGTTATTGAAAAACATCGTGGTTTTATGGAAGTTAGGCTCCAAATTTGACGAAGCGTAACCTCAAGTTGAATCTTATGAACATCTAGCTACTTAAACGATTTTTCTATACAATGTGACTCTCTATTCTGCTGCTTTTCTCCTTACCTTACATTGCAGTCAAGAAAACATCAGATTTGGCTGTTGTCACTAAAACTGGGATCCCTTCAAGATGGACTCTTTGATTGAAAATATGCCCAACACAGTTCTAGTGGATCGGAACTGATGGCAGTATATCAATCAATATAAAACAATAAAGTCATTTGCATTTACTGCATTGACCAACTGCGTGGTCTGAAATCAAAATGAACCAGTGTTAACTCTTCAGGTGTCAATTGTCCTAGTCAGCCCGTACTTCCGACTTATTATTCATGAATGAATTATACTGATCATATCATAGGGGTGATAACTTAGCAACAAAACTCGTTAGTTTAAGAAAGGAGTATCCTTTACGTTTTCAGTCAACATCTTAAGAAAGGGATCTCTGTACGCCAAGCTTTGGAAAACATTCGTCGTAAACTGGTGCGGCTACAAATGATTTGTAGATCAAAACAAGTTAATTTGCTCGCGGGCATGTTTAACATAAGAAGTGTTGCTTGAAATAAACCCAAAGGCAGTAAATACTGTAAAATGAATAAGCTCATTAAATGGACTTGGTTCATGGGAGAAGATTAAATAGATTTGCTTTATTGTTTATGACAAGTTTTGATTTAGGCTTGCCCTTATATTTTTGTTGATCAGGACTGTACGATTAAAGACCAGTTATAGATGTTTCATTCGTTGCAATAGCCCCGTCATCCCACGTGATTTGTAGTAATTTTTTTTAAACGTAATGAGTTTGTCTGTTACACGCAGTGACAGAATTGACGAACAAGAACAGCCGGTTTACCAAACCAGAATTTGAAGTTGTTTTTAGCAAGAGGTGGATGAAGTCTGTTTTGGTTATATTATCCATGAGGTAAACCTACCATCAAATTTGAATGGATACCATCTAGTGAGAAGTTTATCAAGATTGAAGATCTTACAACATCCTATTGCTTCAAGGACGGTTTCCTTAATTTACTGAAAATTACTCAACAAACATGCAAGCCCATGAATACTTGATTTTGGCGCGATTCCAGTCAACAATGAGATTAACACAAACGTATTTTCTTTGTACAATATAAGCTGTAAACTAAATACAACACTCAAGCTGCGTTGTCCCTTACTCGTAAGTCTTCAAAACCAGTTGTAACGTTGAACCAAGAAAGAAGATTTCGTTTCATCATTAAAAGTATCTTGCGTCATAGACCTAGTTGATAATCAATTCCAAAACTTAAACATATTTAGTGTTAAAAGTTACAACTTAGTGTGGGACCATCCAAATAAAAGCTTATGGGCAGTTTTTCTCACGGTGCTGTTTACTAAATGCTTTTTTTTTTTCAAAACTGAAAAATCTGAGTCGTTTTTATTTTGACGTTTAGATTCCCTTGGACTGAACGAGTTAATTAACAAGTCACGTGTTTCATCACGAGCAGCTTCAGCCTTCTTTTGACACAAAGCGCCTTGGATCTACCTTATATAAACTGTACGTAAAAGAGTATCCAGTATCCAGAGAATCTTTGGAACTGTTTACCTGGCCCAAGGCAGATTCAGTGATATCAATGTGTCCATGCAGTATATTCACCGTTTGATATTGGGTGGTATTATTTTTAAAATACAACTCAATGGCCCCCTGTTAATCAAAGACAAACGTTATCTTTTAAATCTACTGACGTGAAAGCTCATACAAAAGTCGAGTAAAGGGTTTGTAGAATCGTTTTCCCGATAAAGTGTATTTGACAAGATTTAAGTAGATAAACATTTTAGGTTCGACAACTGTGATGGACGTGCACCGAAGAATGGCCAGTGGTGTTCATTTATTCCCAAACCACTTTGCACTTGAATTGCTGTCGAATTAACAATACTCAGTCATTTATTTTCAAACACAACTGTGCCTAAGTGTTGTCTGATATAGCGTTTAAAAAAAGTAAGAACCTATATCAAGCACTTTCATGATGAAAGCCTTACTGTGTTTTTTTTGTTGTTTTTCATCTTTTACGCCGCGAACCACTAGACGGCGGTGCCACGCTTGTATGACCACAAACCGAAGTGATTAGCATTTTTTTGTTATCACTGGCTGCATTTCTGATAACTGAACAAAACACCAAAACAACATCTTGTTATTTTTCGACTTGCCCGGAGAAAGGAAACGTAAACTTTGCACTGAGTCAACTGCTGCGGAATTAAGGCGTGGAATATTGCTTTACTTGGATAAATGCAACGGTTTATGTTGTTTTTGTGCATTGGATGTCAGAGTATATTGACAGATGTTTTCGCGAATTGCAGTTGTCGCACTGAGAATATTAACAGTTAGAAATGACAAAGAATAGACCATTTTAATTAAACATGGTTTCCAAAGCAACTGCGCACTCTACTGCATAACAGAAGCATAGATTGATGGATCCATTAAGGACGTACTTTTACTAATGACGTTAAACGTTCTTGATGTACTTTAGCATTTATTTTGATTATCAATATTCTGCATCTTTTGAGTTCTTGTAGGCAGCTTTACTAATAGAGTGTAACTTGTTTTCCAGAGGGGGGCAGAGGGCGGGACCCGGGGAGTAAACGGGGCGTAAAGGGGGCGGGGCCATCTCTCTCCCCGAGGAGAGAGATGGCGGGAAGTGGGGTTGGTTTCCAAAGTAGCGGAAACAGGGGAGATATAGGAAGGACATTTTTGCAACGTTGCGTAATATTTTACCACATAAAAAAACACCAAGAGGTGGAAACTACCACTGAAAGTTAAGAGATGCGAGTGAAGAGCGCAGTTCACCATGTCGCCCCCTCCATCCCCCACTACGTTTGTCTTTGGCGCGGTATTTTGAATTGTTTTAGCCGCGTACAAATTTACATATAAATTAATGGAAACCTGAAAGTAATAGTTTACTACGATGGAATGGCAGCAAAGAGGTAATAATAAACCATAAAGGAACAAAGATGGTTAAGGATGGAGAAGATTAACACGGATTACAAACGAAGAACATGACAAATTTAAGCTGAACTTTTCAAAATGCACAAACCCTACTTTAAGTGCAAAATGTGCAGTAAATATGTCGTTCTCACAGAGTCGTCTCTCCGGTCCGAGTTTAATTTACTTCCCGAGTAATTGAGAGAAAGTATCTGTTGCAGCATTTCTTACTAGTTTTTATCAAAGCATGAGCCGAAGAGACTGAGTAATTAATGACAAAGGTAAATGATGCGTAATGTTGTTGATGGCTATGTTAACTCAAACAAGTATATGTTAATAGCACCTGACGTGTGAGTAAAATTAGTGTTTGATTTCCTATAAGATACTCATCGAGAATTCATTCCTAGTGCGATGACGAGAGATTCGAAGATTGCCTCAGTAAAAAGAGAATCCAGTAAACAAATCATTTGAAAGGTTGCCTTATTACATTGTTTAATGATTTTTAATGATCTAAGGATTTATTGCGTCGCATCTTCTGCTTGGGCACACACTTAACTTGATCGAAGTAAAACAGATATTTGCAGCGTAGTTTTTAACTTGATCAGGTCTCACAGCAACCTACAATGCTGGTGATAAGCTTACACTTTAACTTTGTTTAGATAAACTTTGCTTTATCATAAAAATGGACAGCTTCAAAAAAGTAATATCAGTGGACATAGAGTGACTGTGAGGCTCAGCGCTTGCCGCACATGGAATTATTAAGTTGGAACTTCTTAGTCAGTTCGTTAAGTTCAGTTCGAGGAGTGCGCGCGTACAATAGAGGCTAATCAATACCTTTGGTTTGCTCAAAGAAAAGGAAACGCTTTTTATAGCCCACGGAAAATCAGACATGCGACATCAGACATTCTCGTTGATTTCGGCTGTTTGGACGTGAATTCTGCTTCCACAATCTACCCTGAAAAATTTGTAATTATTACATATGCCTACCTTAATATATTCGTCCCTTAACATAATCACTTTGTAATAGTATAATGTAGCTTGTAGATTTGCTTCTTAGCTCTTTTTAGAGTAGATTCACTTCATACTTTAATTGTTACGCTAGCTATAATCCGTGAAACTGTAATAAGAAGACATCTTTTTTTGGAGAAGATTGTCAAATGCAAAGACAGCGAGCTTTTAAACAATAGGAGGTGCGAGCAAACAACGCTGTTGAGGAGGGATAATTTTCGTCTTAACTGTTTTTTTTTTTTAAGACGAGCTTGTCTCGTCTGTTTGGAGCCAGATAATTGAACCGGCTTGTTTCTTTCAGATAGTTAACAGTTAGTAACTGCTTTGTTTAATGCCGCAGATTAGGAACTTGATGAGTTGTGGGAGAGACTACGAGTCGAAACTGAAGCTCAGTTTCTCGGCTGTTTTTATATGAAATAATCTTACTGCGCATGTGCGTGCAGCTAAAAGCCCTTTTATCAGTGCATATTGTAGTAATCATACTTATAAACTAACCACTTAAAGCGAGAAAAAAAATAAGATTCTCAGGTAAATCCAACAGCTAGCAGCCATCTGAACATATAAATGTTTCTAAGCGGCCTAAAATGTCAATCGTTTAAATCTTGCGATTTGGTGAATGTTATGCTTAATCTTTTCTCGACTGTTCTACCATATATAATGTTTAATATTAAACAAACTTTCAAACTCGGTAACTCTGGATAAAACCTTTTGTCATTCTCACCGGTATTGGCGTCGATGTTTTGTTTTTCTTTTAAATGAATTAGCTCGAGTTCATACCTTTATTTTCCATGCCAATAGTGACGTCTAGAATACATTTTTTCAGTCTGCCTAGTCTAATAGGCCACTTTCGGCATATCAATATTCTAACATGGCTCCAAGGCTTTCAGGACAAACTTCTATATTTGGTGCAATCTATTCCCGGTTGTTTTCTTTGTATTCGAGTCTCTTTGGGAAAAGAAACTTGGAAAAAATTGCAGTTTTGACCCGAAACCCTCGGAGCCATGCTTCGATATTGATATATCGAATGTGGCATATTCAGAGGCAAGGCTAGTGAGGTTTGTTAACGTTTGATTTCAGCGCCAGAGTTTAAAGATTGACTTCTTCGAGAAATACAGTCGGCGCATTGGCTAAGTTAAGAGGTTCACAGTTGTACCTTGATGATAATCACGAATATAATAATAACAATTTCGTGTTCTAGTCAATAATCAGTAAAAAACATTGAAAACCTGTCGAGACACTAATAACCTTATTGTCAACAAAATGAAAAAGATGTAATTTGCTAGTTCTTATTGTCATACTTGTAGAAACTTTTCTTTTTCACAAAATAATATCCTTATTGAAACCAATAATTCAAGCCTAGTTAGCGTTAATTATGGAAAATTAAAACTCAGTGAGGGATCTAGAAAACCGCAATCTATTCCCGGTTGTGGTTTTTCATAATTTGGTAACCTTAAAACCTATAACCTCGGTAAACAACTCTGCCTTTTATAGACAAATCCGTTTTAAATCAACTTTAGCTCAGAATGTAGTATCCTTGCTGAAACCAGCAACACAAGCTTAGTATTAGTTATAGAAAATTAAAACTCACTGACGGATCTAGAAAACCGCAATCAAGAGAAAATTAGGCGGTTTTTCATAATTTGGTAACCTTAAAACCTATAACCTCGGTAAACAACTCCGTTGTTTATAGACAAATCCGTGTTAAATCGACTTTAGGTCAGTAGTGTTCAAACATGTCTTAGCTGAATGATTGTAGACTGTGTACAGATTGGTAAGATCCTTTAGTCGACACAAACCGGAACAGTCTCTCTTCTCATGTTTCAAGCATAGAGCCCTCACTCTCTTGTAATTAGTTTGTTATTGTGCACCTATTTTTTGGATTTCTCTACCGGTGCAATACTTGACTGCTGAGAACAGAGTGAGGATAGCATAATCTAAGCTGCTAACCCAGCTATCTTATTGCAGTTGCACGATGTTATCGACTGGGAACCGTACTGAGGAGAGGTTAGTAATGCTCTTTCGTCTTTGCACTGAGGTGGTCTTTGGAAGAAAGGTCGCATCATAATTACTTTGGCCGCGTCTAGAACCAGATATCTTAAAATCGGTCAAGAAAGCGCGATTTTTTCCTCTTGTGCAAATGCATCTTTCAGTAGCTTCTATTAAAAGCCATCATCAGTTTGGGTGTAAAGACATTTTCCCGTCAAAAATGACTGTAGGCTCACTATATCTAGCTTTAATTAATCACCACTGCGTCATTGCATTTTATCGAATCTTACCTCGAGCTTTCAATGTATCAGTACAAACACTCAGTTCCAATGATCTCGAAGCGGTTGTTGATTTGATTCGTTGAACGCATATTACGAAAACACGCGAAAAAGGTCACCAGTCGCCGTTGTGTCGCCTCTCCGGATACCAAGTACTGCCGTAGTTGTGGTGCAGTAGCAAGTCGGAGGCCTATTGTTTTGTACTTGAACAAAGCAACTTAGAAACCTAACGTCAATTTGCATCGAATGTCCACGAAGGAAATGGAAACAACACAACAAGACGCGCCCTTGTTGTTATTGGTCCTCAATCTAGTCACGCGCCAATCCGCGCCTATGGGCTTTGTCTTCACGCGCCCAAAATTGATTGGTTTTTTGTAAGGAGCGCACTGACTCGAGAAATTAAAACGAGGTTGGCGCTAAAAGCGGTGGTTGACTCATGCAGGCGTGGTAATTGCTCGAACAATTGCACGACGACATAAAAAGGACCTGTGTTGACAAATGATGAGTAACTAAGTAGAGTACTACCGAATAATTATAAAACGAGACAACGAAAATAAAGGTTAGACGACACCATCACTGTGTAGAAATATGCTTGTTCTTTCAATTGGATCACGATGTATGTTGTTTGAACTGTTCAGCGACTGCTCCTTGTAGAATGCCTACACCAGCATATAGCATTCCTACCTGGTCTTTTATGATTATTTCACCAACGCGCGTTGAATATTAGCTGGTTGTAATCATAATCTCCAACAAGCATCAGTGGAATAATTGTTTTATTAAAAACGCTCCCAAAATATAGAAAACTAGACTAAAATAGAAATGAAAACACCCCAAAATCACGCGCACGCTTTCCATATTTGTAGGAGTATGGTATAATGGTTCATAACCCCTAATGGCTGAACCAATGAAAACTCTGGAATTGCATTATTCAGTGATCCGGTTTTTAATAGTAATATTTAATATACCATTATTTTTGGCTGGATTACCTCAACAAACCGCAAAGACCCGCCTTCATATACTAGCAACTCATCTCTGGTACGGTGGACTCCTTGAGATTATTAGCTCTACCTCTAATAAAATGACTAGGTTTGTGGGGCAATGTCTTCACGTTGTCCAAAAGAGACCAAAATTCACCAACTGCACCTGTATGAAATACGCTCTTGATTCACGGTATCAGTTCAATAGACCATTTCTGAGTTGCCTTTTGCGTCAGTGTCAAAACTTTTTTTTTGTGCGAGACCATTCATATGGAAATGTGTTCGCCTTACAGGTTCATTTTTACGTGAATCGAACTCATTTTCATATGAAAGCTTTGCAGGAGGACTCGTTTTGAAACCGAAGCATGTGGCAACTCTGAAATAAGGCTATTAGTCCATTTGGACATTTTGACGCCATTGTGATTGTGTTCAGTCATGCACTAGTTAGTTTTGTTATTTTTTTTCATCCTGGTTTTGAGTTTGCTCATTGCTTGTCTTGATTTGTCCTGTGGTGACTTTTCCTAGAAGTGGACTGATTGGTCAATATAATTCTCTTTTCTTTTTGGAAAATACTTTATTTTGTGAAGAGAAAAGTAAATCTTTTTTTTTCTAATAATAATAATAATAATAATAATAATAATAATAATAATAATAATAATAATAATAATAATAATAATAATAATAATAATAATAATAATAATAATAAATAAAACTTATTCATACGTTAAATAATAATAATGATAATAGTAATAGTAATAGTAATAATATGTCTTTTTTTTTGTTTTTTTTTTTACTTACTTACTATTTCTATTAAGTTTCGCTTGTGCGCACAGTTACGCTTGGCGCCCTGTGTCGCTTTATAACACTGTGCATACAGATAGTTTTACTGCATTATAATAATAATAACAATAACAATAATAATAATAATAATAATAATAATAATAATAATAATAATAATAATAATAATAATAATAATAATAATAATAATAATAATAATGTACTCCAGTTACTTATTTCCTAAAGTATTTTCGTGCCAAGTTTCGTGAAATGCTAACGAGTGGTTTTCGAGAAATAGGCGTGTTTCTGAGAAAGCTATTCCGCATTCAATCGCAGTTTTTTAATTACTACGCATGCGCCGCATTTAACGAGAATTGCTGGGTTCTTTGCATCGATACCTTTTCTGACATAACTTTTTAATAAAAGGCTAAAACTGTCAATACACTGCATTCAGTTATGAAGAAAAATGGCACAGATAATGCGAGCATTGAACAAATGAATTGATTCCTGAATCGACGGCATGTTCACGGTTTTTTTGCAATCCTTGTGCGTACCCTGACTCGCATCAGCTAGAGTTTGTGTAAAGCTTTTATTTAGCTCTAGTAATTGACTTCACCATCCTATACGAAAAAGCATGTTGTCTTTGGCGACACGACGGGAGTAGCGAAAGTTTCCCGCGTCCACCGCCGTACCCGTCCTGGCTTTCCCATCCTCACTTGGAACAATTGCATTTAAATTTCAAAACAAATATTTTGCAATAAAACTAAAACTCTGCAACTCTTTATGTATCATTGTGGCTATTCACTATCCAGTAACCACATGTCCTCTCAGAGGCCTTTCGTTTTTAATGAGCCACTGATTCCTTCTGATAAGTAAACCCTCGTTATTAAATCCTATAATGGTGTAATGCTTGCAATTCTTTGTTAAATGTTCTGAAATAAGCATATTTTTATATATCCACCTTTTTATGTTCACTAGCTGACTGAGGGCCCGTCCAGATTACGCCGGAGAAATCGCAAAACGCAACTTTATTTCAACGCTGAGGCCATCTGTCTACACTAATTCGTCATGAAAACGGAGCATTTCGAAAACACTCTTCAAACTGGCGAAATCTAAAAACGCAGCTTTATTTTAACCCGAGTATTTTAACGGCTAGGTCTACTGTCCACACTAATCCGTCACGAAAACGGAGCTTTTTCGCGCAAACACTCTTCAAGCTGGAGAAATCTGAAAACACAGCTTTATTTTAACGGTTAGGCCTACTGCCAACACTAATCCGTCACGAAAACGGAGCTTTTCAGTCGCGCAAACGCTCTTCAAACAGGAGGAATTTGAAAACGCCGGCTTCACGTTTTAATGTAAACAGAAAACATTTTGAAAACGGATCTTTTCGAAAATGATGACGAAACGACAATCATGTGACTTCCTTGCTCGAGTTATACTCAAACACAATCCAAAATGAGTTGGTAATTACTGCGGGTATCCGTCTACTAATTCTTCACTTCAAATTTCAATTTTCCAAATCCATCAAATCTTCAACATTTCATATTTTCCTCAATTTAACCTATCCTTTGAGAAAAAATCTCTCTTTCCCAAAACACCTAAAAATCACCCAAAAATTTACACAAAACTGCCAAATAGTGGACAACGGAATAAGCAGAGGGATTTGGCGTCGCTTGAAACGTGACCGAGATATTGGCAGAAAGGCCGTGTTAAGCGACGTGAAAACAGCCTTCACGTTGACCCCCGCCTTAATACAAGATGGACGACGTGATCAGACAAAAAAACGTGTCAACGTACAAATAGATGAAATGTAAGTTTTAAAATAACGCCAATTTAAACGCCGTATTGATCTTTAAGGCTAAGAAAACAAAACGCAATTAACATTTGATGTATTACGACAACAAATCTGAGATTAAACCACCGACTACCGTGTAATTGAATCCGCTTTCATTGTTGGTCGAGGTAAACAGCCTTAATAGGCGCGCTATTCTACAATCTCGTAATATTTGATTAGTTCGAGGTTTGTCTCCGTGTTTGAGCACAACTAAACACGGTAAGGTAGCACACTACAAAAGGTCCTGACTTTAAGTAATAAAAATATTTGTGCCGGATTATTCGAGCAAAAGAAACCTCTCGCTTGAGGGATTCAAGGGAATTGTGGTAGTTGTATGAGTCATTTTGAACTGGATATTTAACTTGATGAATCCAACTCCCATGAACCCTACATGCGTGTCTCAAACAGAGAGAATTGGCAATTGATAAGTTTTGAAATGTTCCTAGAGCACCAAAGAAACTTGGAAATATAACTCTTGCATTTTCAAATGAGTTTGTCCACATTTAAAAGTCACTGATATCCACCGACTAAACACTTTGCCATTGTGTTCCTGTTTTGTCATCGAGAACTTTTGTGCAAATCAAAATATTATTATTGGGCTTTACACATATCTAAGGGCTTTTGATGGTTCTTGTTATCGCGACAAGCGTGCTAAAAATAGGTGATAGTTCATCGTTAAGTTTACAGTGAAAACAAGCGTTTTCAAGTGTTTTCAACTACGATGCCTTAAGTTTTGACCATAGCTGATGGAGAAAAATGGTTAAAAAAATCCTGGCAAAGTTCTTTGTTGTAGTTTGCTGGCTATTTTGCGTGTTGTCCCAGCACAGAACCCTGGCAAAATGTAAAAGTTGGTATGTGCGCTAATACAACTAACTAATAGACCCCCCCCCCCCCCCCCATGCTAATAGAAGCATTGCAAGTTTGTAATTCATGCAGTCGTGCAGCAGTCTATGATGTAATCTAAGAATAAAATAAAAGATGCGTTTGGCCGAGGACGTTTTGACATAAATCTTAGCCTGCATGTTTGCTGGGTGTCTTCGCCCTTTCCCTGTTTAACTTAACTAAGTTTTAACTAGGACGTAAATTATTGCCTTGCCAACGCGCTACCAAGTTTGCTGTGTTTTCTTTTCTTTTCAATCATATCTCCAAAAAAACTGTATTTAAAAATGTGAGGCGATATAGGACGCTTACCTCTGGTGGATAGTCCTTGACCTTCTTAAAGTAAGAGAGCAAATTTTTGGGGCCACACTTCGTGAACTTTCACTTACGAAACTGATCAATGAGAAAGCTGAGCAGCACGGCACGAGAGATTATTGCACAATAGCTTTGAACAGAAAAAGAAATCGACCAATATTTAATTTACTTTTTGAAATCGGATTGCAGGTTTAATACTGGAATAGCATTGTATATGTTTAGCCTTGAATCATGATAAGTCATAGGCGTGATATTTCGTTCTGTATAATGACATTAAATGATGACATAGATGCATGCCTCTGCATAAATAAGCTTGTTTGCAGGTTGTGTTTTTGTTTGCATGGGTTAGCTAATTTAAACCGATGTTTCATGGCTTAGATAACCACTTCCTGTCAAAATTGTCGGGAAAAGGCCCTTAGTACTTTTTCCTCTTTAGCACGCAGCGGATCATATCGCCACCTTGTTTTATTGTATTTAAGTATTATATGTTTCTTTCAGGGCATCGCCACGTTTTTACGTAAACAATGGTTGCTTGACAAATGGAAATACCTCATTTCCAAAAGTAGTGCTTATAATCTTTAGCATGACTTTGCATGACATGGTTCAAATATCGGCCCTACTTATATTTAGTTTGCAGTAATGTTAATATTTATATTCCGGCTGGTAGTTAATAAGGCTTGTGACACTAATGGAGCTGATCACTTCCCTTTTTTAACGAGTTTTCCACTCTGGGGGTACCCTTGGTAATCCCATGCGAAAAGGTCGGTGATGCTGGTCAGAAAATTTGGATTAAACCCTAACGGGATCCCTAAAAGATACGTGACTTTCTACTGGACATGAAAGATTTTTTTTACTTACTTCAAGAGCAGCCCTAAATATATATATTCGCTGACGGCTTAAAACAGTTCAAGCAGTTAGGGCTGAACCTGCCCTAAGTGAGACCGAACTACGTGATTTACACCCCTAAGTGAGATGACGAATATCTTTTCACTTAGGGGTCCTTCTCTTCGTCCTCCTAACCCCCCCCCCCCCCCTCCCTCCCACTGCTCCGAGCTACAATTTTATGATACAGCACTGTTTAAAGTAGTCAGTGCGTGCGACTGGGCATGATTAGCTTTCATTGCGCCGATTTCTTTCAGATGTCGTAACTTTAATGATATCAAGATCAAAGTGGGCTCAATTCTCGCTGATTATCTTTTGCCATTCGATACCGAACATGTCTAACACAAACTGTAATAATTGAGCATTAATTCAAGTAGTACACCATGAAATATCTTACGAGAGCCCGGAATTTTCAATTAATACGCGAATGAGTGAGCCATTTATCAGAGGACGCATTGCAAGACTGAGTTAAATATTATTGTTTAAGTTGTTTTTTTTTTTTTTTTTTTTGCCCGACTGAAAGTCACCTCTGACAGATGCGGAAGTAGGTGGAGCGTCATACAAGTCAATTCTATGGAGTAGGGTCGATAATTTGAGAAAATAAATCTTCAACAGAAGG
The DNA here is from genome assembly GCA_019787425.1 of Platygyra sinensis. Classification (NCBI taxonomy): domain Eukaryota; kingdom Metazoa; phylum Cnidaria; class Anthozoa; order Scleractinia; family Merulinidae; genus Platygyra; species Platygyra sinensis. The sequence continues at coordinate 22,734 of JAHPZR010000930.1, read as the reverse complement.
AACAACGCGTTTAAAAGTGCAAAGCTTATACAACGATCGTACAATTTATCGAACTTGCTGAAGGCTTAAGGCTTAGAAAATAGTCTGCATTATACTCAAAATGAATACACCCACCAACTTCCCGAGAACATAACTTCTTTCAAGGATACTTCAATTCAGTCAATTGATGCAGACTAATTTAAGCATCTTATTTAGAGGGGGTGGAATTAATTTTCCACCCCTAGTTGTACTTCGAGTTCTCGCTTTTGGTAAGCCTGGCTTTGTTTACGGCGTTTGTCAATTCAAAGAAAGTTCAACAAGAGATGATAAGTTGGAAGAGCATTGACGATAAAGATTTGGGAAACTTTTTTTCCCTCTATGCAATCTTTTTAAGATCTCCTATGAAGCATATTCAATGTATATCTTATAGTTTAAGTGAAGTATAGTATGGACTGTCAGTGACAGTGGAATTTCGTGAAATGTTTTAGTAACTTGCTAATAGCTTCCTTGCTTCTCCGAAGTTAAGTAACATGTAAGATCGAGTGGGAGGGAGGGGGGGGGGGGGGGTTAGGAGGACGAAGAGAAGGACCCCTAAGTGAAAAGATATTCGTCATCTCACTTAGGGGTGTAAATCACGTAGTTCGGTCTCACTTAGGGCAGGTTCAGCCCTAACTGCTTGAACTGTTTTAAGCCGTCAGCGAATATATATATTTAGGGCTGCTCTTGAAGTAAGTAAAAAAAATCTTTCATGTCCAGTAGAAAGTCACGTATCTTTTAGGGATCCCGTTAGGGTTTAATCCAAATTTTCTGACCAGCATCACCGACCTTTTCGCATGGGATTACCAAGGGTACCCCCAGAGTGGAAAACTCGTTAAAAAAGGGAAGTGATCAGCTCCATTAGTGTCACAAGCCTTATTAACTACCAGCCGGAATATAAATATTAACATTACTGCAAACTAAATATAAGTAGGGCCGATATTTGAACCATGTCATGCAAAGTCATGCTAAAGATTATAAGCACTACTTTTGGAAATGAGGTATTTCCATTTGTCAAGCAACCATTGTTTACGTAAAAACGTGGCGATGCCCTGAAAGAAACATATAATACTTAAATACAATAAAACAAGGTGGCGATATGATCCGCTGCGTGCTAAAGAGGAAAAAGTACTAAGGGCCTTTTCCCGACAATTTTGACAGGAAGTGGTTATCTAAGCCATGAAACATCGGTTTAAATTAGCTAACCCATGCAAACAAAAACACAACCTGCAAACAAGCTTATTTATGCAGAGGCATGCATCTATGTCATCATTTAATGTCATTATACAGAACGAAATATCACGCCTATGACTTATCATGATTCAAGGCTAAACATATACAATGCTATTCCAGTATTAAACCTGCAATCCGATTTCAAAAAGTAAATTAAATATTGGTCGATTTCTTTTTCTGTTCAAAGCTATTGTGCAATAATCTCTCGTGCCGTGCTGCTCAGCTTTCTCATTGATCAGTTTCGTAAGTGAAAGTTCACGAAGTGTGGCCCCAAAAATTTGCTCTCTTACTTTAAGAAGGTCAAGGACTATCCACCAGAGGTAAGCGTCCTATATCGCCTCACATTTTTAAATACAGTTTTTTTGGAGATATGATTGAAAAGAAAAGAAAACACAGCAAACTTGGTAGCGCGTTGGCAAGGCAATAATTTACGTCCTAGTTAAAACTTAGTTAAGTTAAACAGGGAAAGGGCGAAGACACCCAGCAAACATGCAGGCTAAGATTTATGTCAAAACGTCCTCGGCCAAACGCATCTTTTATTTTATTCTTAGATTACATCATAGACTGCTGCACGACTGCATGAATTACAAACTTGCAATGCTTCTATTAGCATGGGGGGGGGGGGGGGGGTCTATTAGTTAGTTGTATTAGCGCACATACCAACTTTTACATTTTGCCAGGGTTCTGTGCTGGGACAACACGCAAAATAGCCAGCAAACTACAACAAAGAACTTTGCCAGGATTTTTTTAACCATTTTTCTCCATCAGCTATGGTCAAAACTTAAGGCATCGTAGTTGAAAACACTTGAAAACGCTTGTTTTCACTGTAAACTTAACGATGAACTATCACCTATTTTTAGCACGCTTGTCGCGATAACAAGAACCATCAAAAGCCCTTAGATATGTGTAAAGCCCAATAATAATATTTTGATTTGCACAAAAGTTCTCGATGACAAAACAGGAACACAATGGCAAAGTGTTTAGTCGGTGGATATCAGTGACTTTTAAATGTGGACAAACTCATTTGAAAATGCAAGAGTTATATTTCCAAGTTTCTTTGGTGCTCTAGGAACATTTCAAAACTTATCAATTGCCAATTCTCTCTGTTTGAGACACGCATGTAGGGTTCATGGGAGTTGGATTCATCAAGTTAAATATCCAGTTCAAAATGACTCATACAACTACCACAATTCCCTTGAATCCCTCAAGCGAGAGGTTTCTTTTGCTCGAATAATCCGGCACAAATATTTTTATTACTTAAAGTCAGGACCTTTTGTAGTGTGCTACCTTACCGTGTTTAGTTGTGCTCAAACACGGAGACAAACCTCGAACTAATCAAATATTACGAGATTGTAGAATAGCGCGCCTATTAAGGCTGTTTACCTCGACCAACAATGAAAGCGGATTCAATTACACGGTAGTCGGTGGTTTAATCTCAGATTTGTTGTCGTAATACATCAAATGTTAATTGCGTTTTGTTTTCTTAGCCTTAAAGATCAATACGGCGTTTAAATTGGCGTTATTTTAAAACTTACATTTCATCTATTTGTACGTTGACACGTTTTTTTGTCTGATCACGTCGTCCATCTTGTATTAAGGCGGGGGTCAACGTGAAGGCTGTTTTCACGTCGCTTAACACGGCCTTTCTGCCAATATCTCGGTCACGTTTCAAGCGACGCCAAATCCCTCTGCTTATTCCGTTGTCCACTATTTGGCAGTTTTGTGTAAATTTTTGGGTGATTTTTAGGTGTTTTGGGAAAGAGAGATTTTTTCTCAAAGGATAGGTTAAATTGAGGAAAATATGAAATGTTGAAGATTTGATGGATTTGGAAAATTGAAATTTGAAGTGAAGAATTAGTAGACGGATACCCGCAGTAATTACCAACTCATTTTGGATTGTGTTTGAGTATAACTCGAGCAAGGAAGTCACATGATTGTCGTTTCGTCATCATTTTCGAAAAGATCCGTTTTCAAAATGTTTTCTGTTTACATTAAAACGTGAAGCCGGCGTTTTCAAATTCCTCCTGTTTGAAGAGCGTTTGCGCGACTGAAAAGCTCCGTTTTCGTGACGGATTAGTGTTGGCAGTAGGCCTAACCGTTAAAATAAAGCTGTGTTTTCAGATTTCTCCAGCTTGAAGAGTGTTTGCGCGAAAAAGCTCCGTTTTCGTGACGGATTAGTGTGGACAGTAGACCTAGCCGTTAAAATACTCGGGTTAAAATAAAGCTGCGTTTTTAGATTTCGCCAGTTTGAAGAGTGTTTTCGAAATGCTCCGTTTTCATGACGAATTAGTGTAGACAGATGGCCTCAGCGTTGAAATAAAGTTGCGTTTTGCGATTTCTCCGGCGTAATCTGGACGGGCCCTCAGTCAGCTAGTGAACATAAAAAGGTGGATATATAAAAATATGCTTATTTCAGAACATTTAACAAAGAATTGCAAGCATTACACCATTATAGGATTTAATAACGAGGGTTTACTTATCAGAAGGAATCAGTGGCTCATTAAAAACGAAAGGCCTCTGAGAGGACATGTGGTTACTGGATAGTGAATAGCCACAATGATACATAAAGAGTTGCAGAGTTTTAGTTTTATTGCAAAATATTTGTTTTGAAATTTAAATGCAATTGTTCCAAGTGAGGATGGGAAAGCCAGGACGGGTACGGCGGTGGACGCGGGAAACTTTCGCTACTCCCGTCGTGTCGCCAAAGACAACATGCTTTTTCGTATAGGATGGTGAAGTCAATTACTAGAGCTAAATAAAAGCTTTACACAAACTCTAGCTGATGCGAGTCAGGGTACGCACAAGGATTGCAAAAAAACCGTGAACATGCCGTCGATTCAGGAATCAATTCATTTGTTCAATGCTCGCATTATCTGTGCCATTTTTCTTCATAACTGAATGCAGTGTATTGACAGTTTTAGCCTTTTATTAAAAAGTTATGTCAGAAAAGGTATCGATGCAAAGAACCCAGCAATTCTCGTTAAATGCGGCGCATGCGTAGTAATTAAAAAACTGCGATTGAATGCGGAATAGCTTTCTCAGAAACACGCCTATTTCTCGAAAACCACTCGTTAGCATTTCACGAAACTTGGCACGAAAATACTTTAGGAAATAAGTAACTGGAGTACATTATTATTATTATTATTATTATTATTATTATTATTATTATTATTATTATTATTATTATTATTATTATTATTATTATTATTATTGTTATTGTTATTATTATTATAATGCAGTAAAACTATCTGTATGCACAGTGTTATAAAGCGACACAGGGCGCCAAGCGTAACTGTGCGCACAAGCGAAACTTAATAGAAATAGTAAGTAAGTAAAAAAAAAAACAAAAAAAAAGACATATTATTACTATTACTATTACTATTATCATTATTATTATTTAACGTATGAATAAAGTTTTATTTATTATTATTATTATTATTATTATTATTATTATTATTATTATTATTATTATTATTATTATTATTATTATTATTATTATTATTATTATTATTATTATTAGAAAAAAAAAGATTTACTTTTCTCTTCACAAAATAAAGTATTTTCCAAAAAGAAAAGAGAATTATATTGACCAATCAGTCCACTTCTAGGAAAAGTCACCACAGGACAAATCAAGACAAGCAATGAGCAAACTCAAAACCAGGATGAAAAAAAATAACAAAACTAACTAGTGCATGACTGAACACAATCACAATGGCGTCAAAATGTCCAAATGGACTAATAGCCTTATTTCAGAGTTGCCACATGCTTCGGTTTCAAAACGAGTCCTCCTGCAAAGCTTTCATATGAAAATGAGTTCGATTCACGTAAAAATGAACCTGTAAGGCGAACACATTTCCATATGAATGGTCTCGCACAAAAAAAAAGTTTTGACACTGACGCAAAAGGCAACTCAGAAATGGTCTATTGAACTGATACCGTGAATCAAGAGCGTATTTCATACAGGTGCAGTTGGTGAATTTTGGTCTCTTTTGGACAACGTGAAGACATTGCCCCACAAACCTAGTCATTTTATTAGAGGTAGAGCTAATAATCTCAAGGAGTCCACCGTACCAGAGATGAGTTGCTAGTATATGAAGGCGGGTCTTTGCGGTTTGTTGAGGTAATCCAGCCAAAAATAATGGTATATTAAATATTACTATTAAAAACCGGATCACTGAATAATGCAATTCCAGAGTTTTCATTGGTTCAGCCATTAGGGGTTATGAACCATTATACCATACTCCTACAAATATGGAAAGCGTGCGCGTGATTTTGGGGTGTTTTCATTTCTATTTTAGTCTAGTTTTCTATATTTTGGGAGCGTTTTTAATAAAACAATTATTCCACTGATGCTTGTTGGAGATTATGATTACAACCAGCTAATATTCAACGCGCGTTGGTGAAATAATCATAAAAGACCAGGTAGGAATGCTATATGCTGGTGTAGGCATTCTACAAGGAGCAGTCGCTGAACAGTTCAAACAACATACATCGTGATCCAATTGAAAGAACAAGCATATTTCTACACAGTGATGGTGTCGTCTAACCTTTATTTTCGTTGTCTCGTTTTATAATTATTCGGTAGTACTCTACTTAGTTACTCATCATTTGTCAACACAGGTCCTTTTTATGTCGTCGTGCAATTGTTCGAGCAATTACCACGCCTGCATGAGTCAACCACCGCTTTTAGCGCCAACCTCGTTTTAATTTCTCGAGTCAGTGCGCTCCTTACAAAAAACCAATCAATTTTGGGCGCGTGAAGACAAAGCCCATAGGCGCGGATTGGCGCGTGACTAGATTGAGGACCAATAACAACAAGGGCGCGTCTTGTTGTGTTGTTTCCATTTCCTTCGTGGACATTCGATGCAAATTGACGTTAGGTTTCTAAGTTGCTTTGTTCAAGTACAAAACAATAGGCCTCCGACTTGCTACTGCACCACAACTACGGCAGTACTTGGTATCCGGAGAGGCGACACAACGGCGACTGGTGACCTTTTTCGCGTGTTTTCGTAATATGCGTTCAACGAATCAAATCAACAACCGCTTCGAGATCATTGGAACTGAGTGTTTGTACTGATACATTGAAAGCTCGAGGTAAGATTCGATAAAATGCAATGACGCAGTGGTGATTAATTAAAGCTAGATATAGTGAGCCTACAGTCATTTTTGACGGGAAAATGTCTTTACACCCAAACTGATGATGGCTTTTAATAGAAGCTACTGAAAGATGCATTTGCACAAGAGGAAAAAATCGCGCTTTCTTGACCGATTTTAAGATATCTGGTTCTAGACGCGGCCAAAGTAATTATGATGCGACCTTTCTTCCAAAGACCACCTCAGTGCAAAGACGAAAGAGCATTACTAACCTCTCCTCAGTACGGTTCCCAGTCGATAACATCGTGCAACTGCAATAAGATAGCTGGGTTAGCAGCTTAGATTATGCTATCCTCACTCTGTTCTCAGCAGTCAAGTATTGCACCGGTAGAGAAATCCAAAAAATAGGTGCACAATAACAAACTAATTACAAGAGAGTGAGGGCTCTATGCTTGAAACATGAGAAGAGAGACTGTTCCGGTTTGTGTCGACTAAAGGATCTTACCAATCTGTACACAGTCTACAATCATTCAGCTAAGACATGTTTGAACACTACTGACCTAAAGTCGATTTAACACGGATTTGTCTATAAACAACGGAGTTGTTTACCGAGGTTATAGGTTTTAAGGTTACCAAATTATGAAAAACCGCCTAATTTTCTCTTGATTGCGGTTTTCTAGATCCGTCAGTGAGTTTTAATTTTCTATAACTAATACTAAGCTTGTGTTGCTGGTTTCAGCAAGGATACTACATTCTGAGCTAAAGTTGATTTAAAACGGATTTGTCTATAAAAGGCAGAGTTGTTTACCGAGGTTATAGGTTTTAAGGTTACCAAATTATGAAAAACCACAACCGGGAATAGATTGCGGTTTTCTAGATCCCTCACTGAGTTTTAATTTTCCATAATTAACGCTAACTAGGCTTGAATTATTGGTTTCAATAAGGATATTATTTTGTGAAAAAGAAAAGTTTCTACAAGTATGACAATAAGAACTAGCAAATTACATCTTTTTCATTTTGTTGACAATAAGGTTATTAGTGTCTCGACAGGTTTTCAATGTTTTTTACTGATTATTGACTAGAACACGAAATTGTTATTATTATATTCGTGATTATCATCAAGGTACAACTGTGAACCTCTTAACTTAGCCAATGCGCCGACTGTATTTCTCGAAGAAGTCAATCTTTAAACTCTGGCGCTGAAATCAAACGTTAACAAACCTCACTAGCCTTGCCTCTGAATATGCCACATTCGATATATCAATATCGAAGCATGGCTCCGAGGGTTTCGGGTCAAAACTGCAATTTTTTCCAAGTTTCTTTTCCCAAAGAGACTCGAATACAAAGAAAACAACCGGGAATAGATTGCACCAAATATAGAAGTTTGTCCTGAAAGCCTTGGAGCCATGTTAGAATATTGATATGCCGAAAGTGGCCTATTAGACTAGGCAGACTGAAAAAATGTATTCTAGACGTCACTATTGGCATGGAAAATAAAGGTATGAACTCGAGCTAATTCATTTAAAAGAAAAACAAAACATCGACGCCAATACCGGTGAGAATGACAAAAGGTTTTATCCAGAGTTACCGAGTTTGAAAGTTTGTTTAATATTAAACATTATATATGGTAGAACAGTCGAGAAAAGATTAAGCATAACATTCACCAAATCGCAAGATTTAAACGATTGACATTTTAGGCCGCTTAGAAACATTTATATGTTCAGATGGCTGCTAGCTGTTGGATTTACCTGAGAATCTTATTTTTTTTCTCGCTTTAAGTGGTTAGTTTATAAGTATGATTACTACAATATGCACTGATAAAAGGGCTTTTAGCTGCACGCACATGCGCAGTAAGATTATTTCATATAAAAACAGCCGAGAAACTGAGCTTCAGTTTCGACTCGTAGTCTCTCCCACAACTCATCAAGTTCCTAATCTGCGGCATTAAACAAAGCAGTTACTAACTGTTAACTATCTGAAAGAAACAAGCCGGTTCAATTATCTGGCTCCAAACAGACGAGACAAGCTCGTCTTAAAAAAAAAAAACAGTTAAGACGAAAATTATCCCTCCTCAACAGCGTTGTTTGCTCGCACCTCCTATTGTTTAAAAGCTCGCTGTCTTTGCATTTGACAATCTTCTCCAAAAAAAGATGTCTTCTTATTACAGTTTCACGGATTATAGCTAGCGTAACAATTAAAGTATGAAGTGAATCTACTCTAAAAAGAGCTAAGAAGCAAATCTACAAGCTACATTATACTATTACAAAGTGATTATGTTAAGGGACGAATATATTAAGGTAGGCATATGTAATAATTACAAATTTTTCAGGGTAGATTGTGGAAGCAGAATTCACGTCCAAACAGCCGAAATCAACGAGAATGTCTGATGTCGCATGTCTGATTTTCCGTGGGCTATAAAAAGCGTTTCCTTTTCTTTGAGCAAACCAAAGGTATTGATTAGCCTCTATTGTACGCGCGCACTCCTCGAACTGAACTTAACGAACTGACTAAGAAGTTCCAACTTAATAATTCCATGTGCGGCAAGCGCTGAGCCTCACAGTCACTCTATGTCCACTGATATTACTTTTTTGAAGCTGTCCATTTTTATGATAAAGCAAAGTTTATCTAAACAAAGTTAAAGTGTAAGCTTATCACCAGCATTGTAGGTTGCTGTGAGACCTGATCAAGTTAAAAACTACGCTGCAAATATCTGTTTTACTTCGATCAAGTTAAGTGTGTGCCCAAGCAGAAGATGCGACGCAATAAATCCTTAGATCATTAAAAATCATTAAACAATGTAATAAGGCAACCTTTCAAATGATTTGTTTACTGGATTCTCTTTTTACTGAGGCAATCTTCGAATCTCTCGTCATCGCACTAGGAATGAATTCTCGATGAGTATCTTATAGGAAATCAAACACTAATTTTACTCACACGTCAGGTGCTATTAACATATACTTGTTTGAGTTAACATAGCCATCAACAACATTACGCATCATTTACCTTTGTCATTAATTACTCAGTCTCTTCGGCTCATGCTTTGATAAAAACTAGTAAGAAATGCTGCAACAGATACTTTCTCTCAATTACTCGGGAAGTAAATTAAACTCGGACCGGAGAGACGACTCTGTGAGAACGACATATTTACTGCACATTTTGCACTTAAAGTAGGGTTTGTGCATTTTGAAAAGTTCAGCTTAAATTTGTCATGTTCTTCGTTTGTAATCCGTGTTAATCTTCTCCATCCTTAACCATCTTTGTTCCTTTATGGTTTATTATTACCTCTTTGCTGCCATTCCATCGTAGTAAACTATTACTTTCAGGTTTCCATTAATTTATATGTAAATTTGTACGCGGCTAAAACAATTCAAAATACCGCGCCAAAGACAAACGTAGTGGGGGATGGAGGGGGCGACATGGTGAACTGCGCTCTTCACTCGCATCTCTTAACTTTCAGTGGTAGTTTCCACCTCTTGGTGTTTTTTTATGTGGTAAAATATTACGCAACGTTGCAAAAATGTCCTTCCTATATCTCCCCTGTTTCCGCTACTTTGGAAACCAACCCCACTTCCCGCCATCTCTCTCCTCGGGGAGAGAGATGGCCCCGCCCCCTTTACGCCCCGTTTACTCCCCGGGTCCCGCCCTCTGCCCCCCTCTGGAAAACAAGTTACACTCTATTAGTAAAGCTGCCTACAAGAACTCAAAAGATGCAGAATATTGATAATCAAAATAAATGCTAAAGTACATCAAGAACGTTTAACGTCATTAGTAAAAGTACGTCCTTAATGGATCCATCAATCTATGCTTCTGTTATGCAGTAGAGTGCGCAGTTGCTTTGGAAACCATGTTTAATTAAAATGGTCTATTCTTTGTCATTTCTAACTGTTAATATTCTCAGTGCGACAACTGCAATTCGCGAAAACATCTGTCAATATACTCTGACATCCAATGCACAAAAACAACATAAACCGTTGCATTTATCCAAGTAAAGCAATATTCCACGCCTTAATTCCGCAGCAGTTGACTCAGTGCAAAGTTTACGTTTCCTTTCTCCGGGCAAGTCGAAAAATAACAAGATGTTGTTTTGGTGTTTTGTTCAGTTATCAGAAATGCAGCCAGTGATAACAAAAAAATGCTAATCACTTCGGTTTGTGGTCATACAAGCGTGGCACCGCCGTCTAGTGGTTCGCGGCGTAAAAGATGAAAAACAACAAAAAAAACACAGTAAGGCTTTCATCATGAAAGTGCTTGATATAGGTTCTTACTTTTTTTAAACGCTATATCAGACAACACTTAGGCACAGTTGTGTTTGAAAATAAATGACTGAGTATTGTTAATTCGACAGCAATTCAAGTGCAAAGTGGTTTGGGAATAAATGAACACCACTGGCCATTCTTCGGTGCACGTCCATCACAGTTGTCGAACCTAAAATGTTTATCTACTTAAATCTTGTCAAATACACTTTATCGGGAAAACGATTCTACAAACCCTTTACTCGACTTTTGTATGAGCTTTCACGTCAGTAGATTTAAAAGATAACGTTTGTCTTTGATTAACAGGGGGCCATTGAGTTGTATTTTAAAAATAATACCACCCAATATCAAACGGTGAATATACTGCATGGACACATTGATATCACTGAATCTGCCTTGGGCCAGGTAAACAGTTCCAAAGATTCTCTGGATACTGGATACTCTTTTACGTACAGTTTATATAAGGTAGATCCAAGGCGCTTTGTGTCAAAAGAAGGCTGAAGCTGCTCGTGATGAAACACGTGACTTGTTAATTAACTCGTTCAGTCCAAGGGAATCTAAACGTCAAAATAAAAACGACTCAGATTTTTCAGTTTTGAAAAAAAAAAAGCATTTAGTAAACAGCACCGTGAGAAAAACTGCCCATAAGCTTTTATTTGGATGGTCCCACACTAAGTTGTAACTTTTAACACTAAATATGTTTAAGTTTTGGAATTGATTATCAACTAGGTCTATGACGCAAGATACTTTTAATGATGAAACGAAATCTTCTTTCTTGGTTCAACGTTACAACTGGTTTTGAAGACTTACGAGTAAGGGACAACGCAGCTTGAGTGTTGTATTTAGTTTACAGCTTATATTGTACAAAGAAAATACGTTTGTGTTAATCTCATTGTTGACTGGAATCGCGCCAAAATCAAGTATTCATGGGCTTGCATGTTTGTTGAGTAATTTTCAGTAAATTAAGGAAACCGTCCTTGAAGCAATAGGATGTTGTAAGATCTTCAATCTTGATAAACTTCTCACTAGATGGTATCCATTCAAATTTGATGGTAGGTTTACCTCATGGATAATATAACCAAAACAGACTTCATCCACCTCTTGCTAAAAACAACTTCAAATTCTGGTTTGGTAAACCGGCTGTTCTTGTTCGTCAATTCTGTCACTGCGTGTAACAGACAAACTCATTACGTTTAAAAAAAATTACTACAAATCACGTGGGATGACGGGGCTATTGCAACGAATGAAACATCTATAACTGGTCTTTAATCGTACAGTCCTGATCAACAAAAATATAAGGGCAAGCCTAAATCAAAACTTGTCATAAACAATAAAGCAAATCTATTTAATCTTCTCCCATGAACCAAGTCCATTTAATGAGCTTATTCATTTTACAGTATTTACTGCCTTTGGGTTTATTTCAAGCAACACTTCTTATGTTAAACATGCCCGCGAGCAAATTAACTTGTTTTGATCTACAAATCATTTGTAGCCGCACCAGTTTACGACGAATGTTTTCCAAAGCTTGGCGTACAGAGATCCCTTTCTTAAGATGTTGACTGAAAACGTAAAGGATACTCCTTTCTTAAACTAACGAGTTTTGTTGCTAAGTTATCACCCCTATGATATGATCAGTATAATTCATTCATGAATAATAAGTCGGAAGTACGGGCTGACTAGGACAATTGACACCTGAAGAGTTAACACTGGTTCATTTTGATTTCAGACCACGCAGTTGGTCAATGCAGTAAATGCAAATGACTTTATTGTTTTATATTGATTGATATACTGCCATCAGTTCCGATCCACTAGAACTGTGTTGGGCATATTTTCAATCAAAGAGTCCATCTTGAAGGGATCCCAGTTTTAGTGACAACAGCCAAATCTGATGTTTTCTTGACTGCAATGTAAGGTAAGGAGAAAAGCAGCAGAATAGAGAGTCACATTGTATAGAAAAATCGTTTAAGTAGCTAGATGTTCATAAGATTCAACTTGAGGTTACGCTTCGTCAAATTTGGAGCCTAACTTCCATAAAACCACGATGTTTTTCAATAACAACGCGGGGTAATCATAAACTAGCAGAGCCCTTAAGTGTCTAGATTCGTTTCCACCATTGGTGTAAAAGATAATTTCATTTCATTTCAATGCGTGATTGCCAATGATTTGAATTTAACCGACCGTTGTTTGTGTTGGGTTTGCCTTTAGTTTGTTGTTAGTGAGCGTGCTGTGAAGATAAGTTGAACCGGATAATGACGAGTCATGTGACTATCTTTATGCTCATCTCAAACCGCGGGAACGGTTTTGCTCAGAAACTAAACTTGCCGTTTTTTTGAAAACATCAGATGAATCACCGATGCATCTTTTTAATGTTTCATTCACGATATTTTATAATCCAGTGACTCTGTGATACAACTTTCGTCCTAAAATGGCCGGATATCATGTGACACTGCATATGAGTGGCAATATCTATCTTGCCGTTCTTAAAGCTCGCAGAAACTACACAATCGACAGTTTTTTCGTTTTAGTTCTCAAGCCATTCCTTTACTTCAGGGCTTCAGCCTTACTTAAGGATCAATCACGTTGTATAACATCGCATCACCAACCACGGAAATCTTGTTTGTTTTCGTAGTACGTTTAAAACAAAACGGTGATGTAGCTACTATATCAGTACAGTACGTGATCTAATCTAACACCTTTTCAACCGTATCATTCGTGTTTGTACAGAGCACATTAATAGCGAGCCTACCTGGGTCATCACCAGTTTGCGGACACAAAAAGAATTACAGTTATGGTACATGAAAACAAGCAAAGCCGGGTACGGTTCTAAGAAATCTGGCGACTATTGTCAAGTATACAAGTGGTGTCTGTCCTTAAGTCACCATGCTGCATCCCGGGTAGCTCAATGACGGATAATAACCTTAACAGCATATTGTTTTTTTTACTTTAGTTCCTCGTGCCTTTTCCCAAAAAAGCAACAACGTGCAACAAATCACTGCCAGTTAGTCTGAACATTAAATAACCAGAATTGAAAAAGTGTCTTTGAGCTTTCGTCGATTCATTGCGACGTTAATTTCCCATGGCGATATTTCATCCTAACCTGCGAGCAAAGGACAATATGGCAATATAGAATAAGGCTGGCACGATGCGCAATGGTTCGTGGTTTAAGCAAGAATCTTTCAGGGCTCGAACGCAACTAGCTAAAAATCTCGTGCGCAGCACTTCCGATTTCGCCTCGTGTATGTCGACATGAACTTATCAGATCTGGTATTGTACGTTTAGTGACTTCTTCAGAATGAGGGAGAGATTTCGATCGAAAGCTTAATAACAGGCCGGTCCACCAACTGTGTTGTTGAAAAATATCTGTTGTGGAACTGAGATGACTATTTTAAAAGAATGGCAGTGTATAAAAACGTAACACTGATCTCAGTAAAGAAAGTAGACTTCGAGTATCCTGCCATTTACAATAGCACGTGTGAATGCTCCCATTTAAGAAAATGTCAAAGTTTAGTTGGCAAAATATTGAGAAACAAACAGTACCACAAGACAGTACTGCGCGCTAGCTTTTATCTAAATGGTCACACACCACGGGTCAGTTCATCGATAGACGAAGGAAACTTTGTTTAGCTGAATGAATCAGCGCAGCAACTTGAACAAACAATGACCTTTGCAGACTAGAAAGTGGAACTTAATGAAGCGGCATGTTTGAGATTCACTCCGTTCTCTGCACTCCTGTAGATCACGAATTGGATCATTGAAACGGTAGAAAAACAATATTAAAACGAGACGTTAAGAATTCAATACTAGTGAGAAAATATGATTGCCTTAATCGGTTTAGGTGTGTGCAAAATCAGTGGATTGGAGTCGAGTGTAACCAGTATCTAACTTGGCAGAATTGATTCTAACTAACTGCGACTGAATTTACTGTATAAGGAATGAGGCCAGACTAAATAGAATAAGAAGTAAAACATGTATCTAAGGAATTCTAGGCTGTTACTAGGGATAACACAAGATGAAATTGAAATATCGATACTGCCTGCGTGCTGCCGTGCATGTTGCCATAGCCTGTTCAAGGCTCTTAAGAGTGCGAGATAAACCAAAAAAATGAGAAAGAAAGACAAAAAAGAAGAGCGCCCGGCATTAGATCGAGAACGCATGTTTCACCATTTAGCAAAAAGACCCCGTGACACGAAAGAAAACGCACATAAGCTTAGTGGTGTGGGTTTTTACTGTACATGCGGAAGTCTGACTGAGAACTCCGAAGTCTTTCCCATCAAACTTGCTGATTCAAGGTCTTCACACAACTGCGCAGATAGTAAGAGCACTCCTACTCTCACAGCTGTCGCCTCGCTAGCCTATAGGCACTGACGAAAGAAAGCGCTTTGTTTGTGCCAAAATATGCACACAAACAAACTACAAATGACGGGATTCCTGCTGGCAAGCCTTAAGGTGCGTACAATGTATCATTAACACTGCTAAAATAAGGAACTCTTGGTGAAATTTCTTGTGGGATTTCGTGGTAAAACTACATCAAATCCACCCGATCGCCTTCGCGTCGTCGCAAACAAGCCAGTTACCGCGGTTTGTGCACAAAAGAAGAGCGGCGTTTTTATTCTTTCTCACACGCCCGAGTTTAATTTGAAGCAGGTACGACTTTTGTTTTGTTTTTGCTCGAGGAGAGCTAAAACCTTACTATCAGCCGACTCAGTTAAAGGTGATAAATTAACTGTCAGGGCAAATGCTTTATCAGTTAATCAAAAGAAAAAAAAGAAAGAAAGAATAACATTAGTTTCTAGACAGTGGTGTTAAACTCTCGCTTGAAGGCATATTGGTCATAACAGCTTTTGGGCTAACAAGAACAGTCTCGACGTTTCTTATACTATTTTTGTAACTTATGATTTACATATGTAGTTATCCAATTCTACTGACCCAGACATTTCCAAGACCTTACGTAGTAATTATCATCTAAGCTGGCCTTATTCGTTTTATTTCCCACTGCTTTGCGTACGCAAGTAAACCAAAAATTCATCAATGAAAAGCTAACCCCCGCCGAGATTTTTTCCCGTGTGTTTAGGTGTTGTTTTCGCTTTTTTCGCGCCCAAAACCACAGGTTGCGTATCGTTTGTGTTTATTCATGTATGTGGTCCACATGTTGTTCGCCGTCGCGGCTTCGGCTTCTTTGTTTATGTGGACAGAATCGCAGATGAAATGATTTATAACCGGGCAAGAAAAACATTGATGTCTGCGACAGCTTTGTAAAGGTAGCCAGCCTAAGGGTTTGCTTGCAGACTGTCTCCTGTGAGGTCTTTAGCAGCACGGCCATTCGCCAATTTTCAAAACTGAACCGACATTTTAACTCTACAATTACTGATTTGGCACGCACTCGGTCCGTGGAAATAAGCAAAATGTATTATACGTTACGTCATATATCGCAATTTCCTTCTAACGACACGCCTAGTCTACCAAGCTGATTTCAGCGTTTAAGTTCACTTGATGCAGTTAATACAGGCCAAACGGCGAAGTTAATTGCGACATGGAGAAAAAAACTAGAACTAGTAGTTAATTCTTTCCGGCTTTTAAGTTAATAGTCTACTGAAGCACTTTGGAAACTACTTTCTCTGCCATACATTTGGATTTCTGTCAGATTTAGTTACTTCAGGGAATCTTCCAGTGGTAACCCCGTCAATGACACCTGCAGCAATACTATCCCTACACTAAATGCGTCCAAAATTCTCGCCAGGACACATGACCACCATTCTGTTTGACAATATAGAAGCAAATAAGATTTATAGGAATATCTGAAGCATTCGATAGGTGCTTTCGCTGCCAATTTAGCATCAAAACAAGAACATTCCAACTCGCCATAGTCCTGGACCATTTTGGTCAGCGAAAGAATCAAGGGCTCAGAGAGTAGCCACGCGCGAACGACAAGGGCTGAAAACGAGTGGGGACTGGACAGAGGCCATCACCATGCTCACTACCTATATACCACGTCCTTGTTATTTCGCGCCATTTCTTTTTATTTCGCCAGTTTTGGAAAAAATCTGAACAATGCGGCCATATCATATCATGAGATACCTAAACAGCCTAGCTTCTGCTTTGTCTCTGTCACTAAACAGAAAAATGCAAATAATTGAACTCGAAAGAGATAAGCCTTACTTTAGATCCGTCTCGCTGATAGCAAAGGTTTTCATAATCCAATTCTTAACGGGTTTGCTCTACATGCTCAGATCAGATAATTGGGCGATTAACCTTTCCCTACTAAAATCTGCATGTTCGAAATTGGAAAATCATTTACCATTTTAATTTCTCACAGCACTGCAAGGCCAAAATGCCACAAACCGCCTCAGTGCTTTTCATTTTAATAAAGTTGTCACACACTACTGGTAGTACTTATATTATAACGTCTGACCAATCTTACTCCCGGATCTTACTAAACAGAACCACAACAACCTCACTAGTCAGTTCTGCTGAATAGCTTCCATGATTGGTAACACACGAATATCATGGTTTCGTTAATTGACTCATAGGTTTATTCTCAGTGAAGTGAAAGGGGTTAAATTATTAAAAGCTGCTCTCTCAGTGACCTGATAATTACATTGGAAGTGTCTCTCTTGTAGAGAATGTTCTAGAGCCAGTAATTCTACTGATTCTATTTACAACCTTTCATCAAGCGAAAGATTCGTTGAATCTACGACACAACTGAACCTGTTCCCAGTTGACTAAAAGACCTAGAAAAGAGCTCAGTAGTTCAGATGGAAGTTAAGAACACGGAGTTAAAACTGCGATGCCATTGTGCACTTATGATCACTTACGATAAAGTAGATAATCGGTCAGCATCTGCTTCTCTAAACTCAGAGTAGACAAATATAATAACACAAGTCACTCAGTTTTGACCGAGTATTTCTTTCCTACACTCTCTTGCAAGCCTATATTTGCCTATTTAACGGCATGCAGTCAATCCCGTAGAAAAGTCGACTCAATCACATATTAGAAGAATTTCAGCATGTTTTGGGGTGAGAGTCGAAATTACTGCGTGGTTTGGAGTCCATTCATTGCATGCCCTTCTAATTTAACCTTGGCCACACGGGTAGATCATTCTTCGTACATCGCTCTTTTTCGACTAAAATATAACCTTTTGCGATAACGGAATAATGCGGCATATTCTTGTTATCTCCGAAGTTAATCTTTTTATCATGTCTTGGTAGCTTGTGACGTATCATGAAGGGTGGTCAATGACATGCGCAGCTACGAGATATCAATACATGAAAGACTTTGTATTGACGAGATGAATCTGTTTCCTAGAAGCACGGTCAGAGATTAATTCTTTGTGATCTACGGTCCTTGCTTTAGATGGAAACCGACAATGGTTTATCGGTGCATGTTATTTGGTATTCCCATTACTCTAATAATGAGTGGCCGAGTGACGAGCTCATCACAAGGAACTAGGTCGAGACTTGCCTTATACACACGCTTGCGTTTTTCATACCACTGAGGCTCCGATCAATAGTCTAGTCAACCATTTGAACCATATCCTTGTTGTCTTTTAATCCGTTCGTATCATTCACGTTTAATCCCTCAACCCTGGCCCACTTCAAATCATGGCAAGAACTACATTTTGTTGATTAGACTTGGAAGGTGGCAGGAGGAAACTGGAGGACATACCAAAATACCCCAACAGGATGAGTCAAGCCTTTTGCGATAATCCTATTTAAAAGGTGGGATTACGACAACTTGGCTAATGGCGTCGCCGTATCGCAGAGATTTAGTTAAGAATCGAGAATTAATCTTCTTTCTCTGGGTTTCCTTTATACCTGGTGCATAAGCTTGAATGAAAAACAGTACAACACCTTGGCAGGAATGCTTTGGGACACCGTAAGCTCTGGGCCAGTCACTTAACGGATTAAGAAAAGAAAACAGATACGGCTGTATGCAAGTAGGGCTTAGGTTTGTACGAGGACGATGTCTTCACGTTTTGATATAGTGAGAAGCATTTAATATATAACAAATGGGGTCGTTGTAAAAGAGGAGAAGGGACTCAGTGATACACTGAATCGGTACCTAAAAGAGGATCGGAAATCAAACAGCATTAGCAAAGTGCTGGAGCTATTTTCCACCGAGTCTTGAGCAGGCCTCGTCTGAGTTTCTGAGTAAGTGCATGTTTTTGTTTGATAATTAAGCAGAATGTACTCAATGATAATTATTTGACATGACTGCAAAATTTGCAGGGTGTTAATTGGAAACCTCGCCATGGCCCAACCTTTACCATGTCCTTTTGCACTTCATGTTCAGTTAAGTAACTGCACACTTGATGACTTGCTTTAAAAACTGTTTACTGAGTTAGGTCAGTAAAACTGGTTATTTCACGGCGTTAAGGGACGCTAATGTACCAGATTTTCGGTCGCAATTCCAGTGGAGAGACCCTTTTCTCTATAAGAGTTTTGTCTAAGTCAAAGCTATCCGGGTAAAGCGGTTCTCAGTGAAAGCCTTAAATCTTGTGCACAATGTCACTTTGTGTACCAGAGATTTGTTCACCTAGAAGACACAGTAAATATGCAGTATACGATTCGTGTAAGGCAGGTAGCTTCCCGTGACCTCCAGATAGACATCTGTAGCCGAATCTTCTGTAAACTCAGTGTAACTTAAAATCCCTAGCTCTAAAACACCAAAACTGACATTCTTCGATGACTGAAGAAGGCAACTTTTAGTGTTTTCATGACCAAGTTTATAGATAACTATGATCAGTCTGACAGGTGCCAACTTTATGTACATCTTTTACGTCAGTGTTCAAGAAAGAGACCCGGCATGTGTCCCTGGTGTCGAAAGTTCTCTAAAAAAATACAATTTTTGATGAAATGTTCAAATAATTGTATTTTCGCCAGTAACCGGAAATCGTTGTCTACATCTCGACGGATCGCGTCTCGGGTTTTACCACAACAACGCACCATGCCAACTTTTCAACTTTGTTCTTTTCTCCTTGGAAGCCTAAATTTCTATAAATTATCAGCAGGCGAGTGATATTCGGTGAAGCCCACTTCTATGAATCGCAAAACTGAGTGGAGCAGAGTCTGCCATTGCTTTACATAGAATAGATAGGCAATCATTGTTGTCAAAGCTCCCGGGGGTACGTTGCTCCCTTATATAGGCTACATAAAATAAACAGGTAGAGAAAATTTCAGAGTTTGGTGTACTTAAGGGTTTTGTGAAGCTGTCCGCACACCCCGACCTAATTTCTTTGGGAGTACCCCCCAGTCTAAACCCTCGCTGACTCATAGAGACTAATCAAAGGTTAAAGTCTGCGTCACGATATCATCAGCTGTGACTAGTCTAAAGGCTGTTGTCCGGGGCTGTTGTCCTCAAGGTGACCCATATTCAATAAATGTTCCTGGCATACAGGCTGCATTGTTTCACTACCTTGCTGCAAAAAAACTCCGTCCAGTTTTCAGCAACAAAATCCAAAGTGTCGATTAACTAATTATCCGTTCAAGGCATCCAAAGCTTGTCGTGACATGAATCATCGTTCCTCAATTCAAGGTACATTCCAAGTTAGTAAACTAGGTGAACATGCTTAGCTTTAACTGACAATGGGACCTAAATTCCTTCGTTTTGCACCATAACTGAATACCTATGCTTCATCTGTAAGGAACGAGAACTAAAGCATATGCCCTTCCTCGTTTTTGCATTGCTTTTTATTTCTTTCCGAAGAAATTTTAAGTATGGTAAGATAAAACCTCATTCTTTGTAAATCCAGGATTTATGTTAAGGATCGTCGTGTTCTGTTTATACAGTGGTGCTTTATCAAATACTCTCTAGCGACTTTAAGTTACTTAATAGCCTGGTAAAACTCCAAAAGAAGTCTGCATGCATCTTTCTTTTAAAAGATCGTTTGCTTTATTTTACCGGGAGATCTCTGAGAGATGTTCACTGTAGAGTTCTTGTATGGTTTCAAAAGGAATATTCGGTAATCTTCAAGAGTGAATACATAAAGAAAGAACGTGCCCCGGAAACGGCAGGAAAAATCGCAAGATTTCTTTGAGATGCCATACCACATCCATACTGCGCTATAATGGAAGTTGACCCCTAATTAAATTATTTTTAAACGATTCAAAAAACACGCAAGTGATTAATTAGGAAGTCGTACATATCGGAGGGCAAACATGTCGTAACTTAATTGTCTGCCGGAGTTGACAAAAACCTCTATTTAGATCTTTTAAGTTAATTTGTCTAATTAAACTTGGACCTTAAAGCCGAGAAATCCATTTACGTTTAGTTTTCATGTAGTTTAACTTTCATATAAATGAACGAGCCTTTTTAATGCCTGCAGGGGTAATCTTTCGGTAACCACTACTTTATTCAATTTATAGCTCACAGTAATTTAAACACTAGCCTATTCTTGTTTAATTCTCACCCTGTGACCTAAAATGTATTAGTGCAAATCTATTAAGTCTTGTTTTTATGTAGCTAAACATGCATTTAACTGAGAGAGTTATTTTCAATTCCTGGTGGGGGTAATCTTTGGGTCATCTTCAATTTAGAGTTCACAATAAATCATGGTCAACGTTCAGCGTATTTTTACTGTAATTCGCACCATGTGACCTAAAATCTATTAGTGCAGTTGAAATCCTTATTTAATGGCTTAAGCTTATTTCGTGCAAACATTTGCCTTGAATGCGGTGTAGACTCAAAAGGGAGCGCAAGGAGAGTGGAAGCACCAGTCTGAATATAGACAATTATGTATCCCAGTAGAGTGCAATACCTATCTTATTGTTTCTCACTTGTCAGACTCTAGAGTCATGTAACCACCACTAAGTTAACGGTTACTGTGGTTATTATTCTTACAATAATTTGCTAGTGTGTGACCATGCAAATGAAAGCTACTGAGCAGTACTTTCATGTGGTACTGTTTATGTTGTTCAATGTTGTTGAAACTTTCAAGTCCGTGGATGAAACCCGAGTGCGTGGCGTGTGGCCATTTTTTTTTAAAAAAAAAAGGTTCTTAGACAGTAAGACGCTATTGTGTCAAAATGATGTACATGAAACTGAACTGATGAGAGCTCGGACAGCTGACTTTCACGTATTTACTGTACTAAAGGCGGTTATAATTTTCAAACGTCTGTGAATAAAACCCCTTGTGTGTACTTTCATGTGTTACAGTGTTCATTATGGTATTCAAGGTGTTTCTAGCTTAAGTCTGTGGGTGAGACCCTAGTGTGTGACCATTCAAAGGAAAGCTATTGAGTAGTACTTTCATATGGTACTGTTTATTATGTTGTTCAATGTTGTCCAAACTTTCAAGTCCGTGGATGAAACCCGAGTGTGTGGCCATTTTTTTTTTTTTTTTTTAAAAAAAGGTTCTTAGACAGTAAGACGCTATTGTGTCAAAATGATGTACATGAAACTGAACTGATGAGAGCTCGGACAGCTGACCTCCACGTGTTTACTGTACTAAAGGCGGTTATAATTTTCAAACGTCTGTGAATAATACCCCTTTTGTGACCATTTCAATGAAAGCTATTGACCAGTACTTTCATGTGTTGCAGTGTTCATTATGCTATTCAAGGTGGTTCTAGCTTAAGTCTGTGGATGAAACCCTAGTGTGTGGCCATTTTTTTTTTTGAAAAAAAAAAGGTTTTTGGACAGCATTCTCATTTGACGCTGTTGGCCTTTTTTTCTTTGCAATCATATCAAATTTGGGATATTTTGGGACTCGACCGCAGAGTTTCTAGAAAGTACAAGTGAAAATTAGTAACGATACGATATCTCCTCCAGTCCCGCGTCAAGTTTGAATGCCACTGTCCTATTACTTTGCAGCATTCCTGAAATTCCTGAACGTCCAATGGGAAATCGTCTTATCTCGGCTGATTTGACGACGTTCCCAATTCTAACAATTCGTCTTAATTCTGCAAACAAGACTAAGAAATCGCGAAGACGCCAAATTGAAAACAAAAACAAAAAACACGCGCAACGCACTTCAGCCGATAATATACGCAGTTTAACTAGTTTTCCACAAGCAACAACAACGATGACCTTGTAAGGTCAAGGTACTATAGGGAAATAATCTAGTTTAGAACAGGAAGTACTTTGATCAAATCTTCTTTTCTCCGTCGTCTCCGGCTTATTCTTGAGATAACCATACACCTTT
>JAHPZR010000929.1:0-16747 GCA_019787425.1 Platygyra sinensis | reverse complement strand
TCAAAATGAACTTCTGATGAACATTACGTATATGCTCTAATTTAGCTTCATTAGCCATAATCACTTATATTTAAGCTAGCGTATTAATAAGAAACAATATCAAAATAAGTCTGAATTAATTAAGAAAAATTAGCTTAAACTTGAACAAGTTATGTCGTTGTCATTTGTAAGGTTGACCTGTTATGCATAGGTAGCTCTTTAGCAGACTTATGCAAATTTTCCACGGATTCCGCTCAAAGTTCGAGCAATAAGTACAAAAATTATTCATTAAAAAAAAAAAAATTACTCACCGCATGCATGGTAACTTTTTAAATTTACTTGCACAGCTGGCTTTTTCCCCTTCTGTCATTTTTTACCCAAAATAAGGGGGGCGGCCCCCCCGGACTTCTCCCCTAGATCCGTCACTAAAAACATCTCATGCGGTGTGTCATTGTGTTTTCGGCTAACGCGAAACGTCTGTTGAAATTGAAATATGGATAACTTCAAGTTCAATTTCTTCCCACGGGGTCAGCTTGAAAAATATTAACATACTATGAGGTTATTTTGGTAACTTTATTTTTGCCATAAATTTTTTGCCATTATAGCTAGAATGTACTGCGGAAGTCATCTTAACGATATTGCTTTAAAACATTGTGAACTCTTTTGAATAGTTCTCGTGACTGCAGGGTTTGTTTGTTGAGCGGAGTATTTCATCAGAAATCAAAAGTCTAGAAATAGGACAAACCAAAAACAGTCATGTTTCCGACTGAGCAGCAGAAAAACTGCCAGTTGTTTATCCAGAATGCCGATTCAGATGAATGATAAACTGAGAAAAAGAGAAAAGCACAGTTTGTCTCGAAGTTGGGCTCGACAAATTTGCGTGTTCAGGTGTGACAAATGTGACTCCAAAAATTCACTAGAAGCGGCTTTCACTGCCCGTGCTACACAGCACGTATATAGCTGATTTTCCGTACTACCGCTCACGACACTCGTCACCAGGGCATAGAGAGCCGTAATGGGCTGTCGTGGTGTCAGGCCAAAAATACCGACGGCCGTTTGCTGCACGTCCAGTGCCGGATTGAATCACTCGCGCAGAACTTCCGTAGCCAACACTGTACATCTTGCTGTGCACTCCGTAATTTTTTCTAAGAAACAAAACTATTACTAAATCATACTGAATAGTTATATTGAAATCGGATGATGAAACACATTCGAAACTGGTACCAAAGGTTTGCGTTGTCTTTCTTTTTTTGCCCATTTGCAGTCGCTCGTCGAAATTGGTCCCAGTCCCTCGGTTTTGTCGTGTAAAAAGTGTCCTCCTGGATTTTCATCTTTCTGCAAACAAAATCAAACATCTGTCTGCGTACCATGTGAGGAAGGGACCTACTCTGCGAACCCCTCGCGACGGCCAGCATGCAAGCCCTGCTCCAGCTGCCATAGCAACGAATTTGAATCACAATCATGTACACCAACTTCAAATGTCGAATGTAAAGAATGCAGGAAGTGTCCTCCAGGTTTTTGGAAGGTGAAACCTTGTGGAAGAACAAGAGACACTGTTTGTGAGGAATGTCCACAGAATGGACAGGGAATTATGAGTTATGCTAGCGTACAGTGTAACGAAGTTGGGATTGAAGGTAATCGTCAGTAACTCCTTCATAAAAGGGATCCTCTTCTAAAGAGACTTGCGACGGTGTAGAAATAAGTCACTTAAGGACGTTCGCGCCCATTGCTACTGCGCATCTCCAGTGCGCACGCTATTCATTGGTCAATCACGTGCCGCGTCATTTTCAAGCGCGCGCACCGAGTCGAAAACTCAACAAAATATAGAGCTGATGACCTTTGCGTTAACTTTGTGTGCGAATTTTTTGTTGGATGCTCGGTGACCCCCACTTTTTTTTCGGCAGATCACTTCCTTTCCTGATTCTCTCCATGATACTAAAAAACAAAAAAAATCTGTACGTGGGAAGTTTTAATTATTTCTCATATACTGTTTAAATAGGGTCGAATTGGTACATGGATACAGGTGTGCGTAACTTAGAAGTTGTATTTTTTAAGGCTAATTCTAGCTGATTTAATGGCATTTGTAGCAAAGATCTATCAAATAGGCCTATATATGCTGTGTTAAACACACATAACTTAGATATGATTCTTCAACTTAAATATATGCCGATAGTAATGAATCCGGCCAGAATCGCCTCAGTGGCTGGAAGTCCTAGAAATGCTATGATCTGTGATGCGCCTTATCTTCAAAACGAGTTCGGTGACCCCCGATTTTTTTTACGTTTTTCATCCAATCTTATCATTTTCTACCTGCCGTCAAGGTTTCAAAAAAATCTGTAAGTGGGAAGTTTTTGGGCGCGAACGTCCTTAAGTCACGCTCAGAGTAAAGTAATGTTTCGTCAGAGTTGGAAGGCGAATTATGGCTGGTGTTGAAATAAAGCGACGGAAACGATAACAATAAAATCTTCGCCTTAGTGACTGACTGACCCACCGACCGACTGATCAACCGACCCTCTGACTGTCTTACTTTCTGGCTGTCTGACTATTTGATAGATTTATTGATTGCTGACTGACTGATTGACTGACTAATTGATTGACTGACTAATTGATTGACTGACTGATTGATTGAGTGATTGATTGATCGATCGATCGATCGATCGATCGATCGATCGATCGATCGATTGATTGATTGATTGATTGATTGATTGATTGATTGATTGATTCACTGACTGGCGGACTGACTGGGCTGACTGACTGATTCACTGACTGATGGATTAATTGATTGACTGACTACTGATTGATTGATTGATTGATTGATTGATTGATTGATTGATTGATTGATTGATTGATTGATTCATCGACTGACTCAGAGATTCGTTTTAGCCGGATTGCTAGCCAAGCTTATATTTCATGATGCTCAATTTCAGAATGTTTCAGACCCTTCATAACTCCGTGCTATACTGACTTGTGTCGTTTCAATCAAAATAGATCACTTGATTTTAAAGAAAAGAAAACAAAGTGACAAGGCTAAAAGCTCTCTGACAATCATAGAGAAGGAGATTCCAGACGACAAAAGAAAGCGCAAACATCATGATGGCAAATTAACGATTCAAACACAGCAACCTAATGTGACTGCCTCTTCACTTGGGTCTCCATCGCGTAACCACACACCTTCAAGCTCATTCTCGACCAAGGCAAATGGCGCATCAGTTCACATGACATTTTCATCCCATTCTGTGGTTCTGGTTTTGCCGTCTGTTGAGGCCTCGTCGATCTCGATTTCTGGATTGCCGAAGTCAATCAGCCCGTCACTCTCTCCAACCATGCCTTCCAAACGGAGGTCCTCTCCTCCTCCTCCCAGTGTGCCGCGTACCAAACAAAAAGCAAAGCCAAATAACGGCGATACGAAAGACCCCGGAGGTAACAATTCTAAACCCCTGTCATAATGTTTTCGGCTTAATGTCCTAAAACGTACTTCAATAGCTCCCGCTGTGGATCTTTTTAGGCTGTACACCCTAAGAGATATCAAAACCACTTTTTAACCCCTTTTATATGAGATTCCCCCAACCCGGCGGGAAAGAAGGAAGAAAAATCCCATTTTCAGCTAAAAAAATGGGCCTTGCAACGCGTTTCCCGGACAACTTCCCTTGGTTCGATAACGGCTCCAACACCAGCCTTCGTTAGACAACTTATGATGGTATGAATCTATTTCAACGTGTATTTCCCTACAGATACCGAATTCGAACAGTCCGGTCAGACGCCAGTATCAACGAACAGCAACAAATCCAAGTTATCTCGTCAGTCGCGATGTGGAATCATTATAGTGGCGACCGGAGTATCAATTGTCTTGGTCGTTGTTCTGCTCGGAGTTCGATGGAAACAATTCAGAGGAATCAAGGGTAAGGTATTGCTTCCTAGCTAGCCTGAGGGCAAAGATCTGTAATAATCCCTCAAGTAACACCTCAGTCCTTAACTCGAAAAATAACGATAATGCATGCATGTGGCCTTGTGTGCAGGGCACTTTGACTGTTACCTGTTGGAGAGCAGGAATAGCGCAGTGATGAGAGCGCTCACCTACCGCCAATGTGACCTGGGTTCGATTCCGGCCCAGTGCCATATGTGGGTTGAGTTTGTTGTTGGTTCTCGTCCCTGCTCCGAGGGTTTTTCTCCAGGTTCTCCGGTTTTCCTCCCTCCAAACATCAAACACTCAAAATTTTAATTCGGCCAGGATAGAGGACAGGCTTAAAAAGAAACAGCAAAGGCTGATGTGAGTTCCTCACATGTAATTTATTTATTTTATTACAATGCCTTTCAACATCTTAGTCTTATCACCCATCCATCAAACAGAGGTTACGACGGACTGTATCCGATATTAAAATGGTCATCTGACAATTCTTCGATTAACCCTTATCTTATTTCCAAGAGGTCGCAAGACTTGTGTAAGCTCCAAGCAAAGAAATTAAGACCTCTGGGAAAGATCGAACGATAAGCCTGCATTAGACACAGCGGTTACTCTCTCTCACGGGCATGATTCCTCTGGTCCTACTCCTTTCTTCTGGGCGTCGATTGGCTCTGGCAACGAGGTTATCCGCACGAGCCACGAACCCGCGCTACACCAGAAGTTGTGAAATCACTGGTAACTTAGTAACCTCGCTAACGAAAACCGATGGGCGTGGTAAAAATGTATATATTTTTTTATAATTAACGTTGCTTTTTCATTCAGGACGCCCTCGTTGTCCAGCATCGTCTGATTGCTGTGATGATAACTCCGTGTCAAGTAATGCGGCATCTTATACAGAACAGGTGACTCGCTATTCAGTGCCGGACTTGCTCTGTGTTTGTCCATGACATTTCTCCAATTCTCGTTTATTTTGACCCCTAACTATACCAAAATGATCTTTACTTTAAGATGATATTATCAGGGATCAATGATCCAAGATCAGACTCGCGGATCATCAAAGGAACTGATGAATCCATTATGGGCAGAAATTTATCGGTTTATTTGATGCACTGATCCGAGTGATCGTTAATCATTGATCCTCACCATGGTCTTTCCAAACGAAAGATCCTCACCATGATCTTTCCGAACTATTTTTCTGGTACTGATCAATGAATTAATAGCGCCAGAGAGTGGAGATGAACCTAAATTAAAAACAACTAGAGTAAAATCTACTAGGAATTCAGTGGCTAGGAACAAATACGAATGCTGCGGACTGAACTACTGACGTGCACCTGTTTTCATAATGCAAAAAAACATCATTGAATTGTTAACGCCCAAAGTTCGGAAACTTAAGAAGTTAGTGTGGATCAAAGTGAGTAAAAATGTAAAAAGAAATAATTTTTTTTGTCGGCTGCCAGCTTGGTATAGTTGCCATAGACAAGAGATTCCGATCATACCCATAGAAAATGAATACAATGGCCGCCTGGTTAGCTCAGTTGGTAGAGCGCCGGACCGCCGTGCGGAAGGTCGAGGGTTCGAGCCCCTGACCGGACCAACACTCAGGGTCTTAAATTACTGAGGAGAACGTGCTGCCTTTGTATTTACATCTGCTGACGGTTCAGGTCTTCTCGGATAAGGATTATAAACCGTAGTCCGCGTCTCCTGCATCTTCGATGTTATGGTTAGCAGGGGACGTAAAAGAACTCACACGCTTATCGAAACGTACGAGTAGGCCATGAAGCTCCCGGTGTTGTGGTCTGGCCTTTGTTGTTTTACTGTGAAATGCTCGGAGATGTTAGCTACGATAAAGCTATTCTTAAATCCTAGGGGAAATAAAGTACCCACTCACTCACTCACCCGCTCACCCGCTCACCCGCTCACCCGCTCACCCGCTCACCCGCTCACCCGCTCACCCGCTCACCCGCTCACCCGCTCACCCGCTCACCGCTCACCCGCTCACCCGCTCACCCGCTCACCCGCTCACCCGCTCACCCGCTCACCCGCTCACCCGCTCACCCACTCACCCGCTCACCCGCTCACCCCCTCACTCACTCACGTGGTTTGATGATTGAAAGTTCGGGTCTCTAGTCTTTTGTTAAATAGTTAAGCTCTATTACTCCAGGTTAGTTTTCACGTTAGTCCAACGGGTTTTTATTTTTGTGTTAGCAGAATCAGATAGGGAACCCTGTGGATTGTGGATACCCTGTGACAGTAACTTTTGAGCACGAATCAGACGAGTCTCCTCCGAGCTCTAACCCTGTAACTGAACACACCTACCTTTCTTCTGAATGCACGGTTGTGGCCGCAGATGTTCACCATGATTCAGTGTTTAATTTGTTTAACATAAGGAAACAAGTCGGCAATACTGCACGGTACGTCCACCCTTTCCAGGCCGGTTATGTACTCCCATATATAAGCTATACGCGTTTGTACCGCTGTGACGGGTGTGGTTTTCAAGCAGTTTAGTATGGGATAGGGTACATAATTCAGACAGTCTTGGTATAGGGTAGGGTAAAACTGATTTACAGGAAAAGGGGGCCAGTGTATAAATAATTAAGTGAAGAACAGAGTTCTTTGACCGGAGTTCTATAAAAGAAATTGAAACTCAGAAGTGAGAACTTCACATACAAAGATGAGACCTTGAATGATTTAGTTTATGGGGTACGTTGGACTCCGATAGTGATAAAGGTTCTGCATCTCAAATAGCTTTTCTTTGACAGTGTAGGGGTTTTTGGTGTCTACTCTAGAAAAGGTTTGCAAAATGAAAGTGATCATGGTCTGGTAAGAGTTCCACCAGCCCAAAGATTTACAGAGTACCCGGGACGTCTCTTTAATTGGCATCTTACAATTTTCAAGTTCTGTACGTTAAGGAAAAACTAAAACAGAGCGGCAGACCTTATGTCCCATTGTGTCTCAAGGAGTTACGTAACAGGTAACAGTATACCTCTTTTAAGTCACCACTGTATTAAATAAATGACATGACATGACATTTGACGTATCTCATGTCTATCTTCTCGTAGACCACGCCTAAAATACATCACCCAAGCAGCGACCACTATCAACAACACGGGTGGAAAATTATCGTCTCCAGACTCAAATATCAGCCTCAACGTTGATAAAGGAGCTGTACCCGAGGGAATTAACCAGCCTTTCTCCTTCCATGTTGTGTACGACGAAACATCCTTGCTGCGGGATATCCCAGAAGGTCCCGATAGGACTCTTATCTGCCCAGTGTTTTATTGTGGACCCGAAAACATTAACCTTCTAAAGCCGGTGGAAATTATTGTTCCACACTGCCTGTACTTGGACGAAGTTAAGAACGGCTCGATATCTGTTCACAAATGTTGCAGCTATTCTGAGGACGGTACGTAACAGCGCCATCATTTGTTATCAGTCGTTTTCTTAAGGCAGTAACGTATTTACAAACTGGAGTTTATGTACCGTTTTGAAGATAAGCAGAACCACAACTTAACTTTTTTTAGTGTGTACTGGCAACCAGGTTTACTTTGGGAGGGGGCGGTTCGCTTTTTACCTTGGAAAATAATAATTTCCGAGTTGTAGCTATGCATGGGAGATTCACCTATTCCTTCCTTCGCTTCCTTGCTTCCTATCAGACTCTTTGTAAATCCACTGCCCAATTCGTAAGGTTTTTGCAGTTGTAGGGAAGTTCAAGTTATTACATTTTATGACGAAGTGAAAAGATGTCCTCACTAGACTATAGTAGTCCCTCTTTCCTTCAGTTGGTTCATTTTCCAAGTTGAGTGGTTCTTAGCCACTTTTATTCCTCTGAAAATAATCGAGGAAGGGGCCCTGCTAAATGCTACAGTTAATGATTAGACCTCTACTGGTTAATGCCACGTGCCACTGGCTCTATATGACTGAAGTCGAATTAGGTGACTGTAAAATTAAATTACTATGCATGCATGTTCTTGCCCAATGCCAGCAAAGCATGAGTATCTTAATTGAACGGATTTCGGGCGCTCGAGTACTTTGCCCACTGGAAGAATTAAAAAGCGCCTTCAGGGAATCTCATCAGCTGTGTTGGCCAGTTCGAGGCCTATTACTAGATATCTGTCAAATCCTTTATGGAAAACGATTTTGTGCTGCTCGAGGAAGCACCCGGCAACCTGATTCTGTGTATCAAGTGACTGCATAACACGCGTTTTCACTACACCTCTTAAATTTTTGTTTCTCTATAACAGGCCCGCTCAAGTGGGAGAAAGTCCCCTCGGCATCAGAGAAAAACTCTCAGTCCAGGGCCTGGTACACAGTGAAAAAGGACTCTGTTCACATCAAAACCAAGAGCTTTTCTTTCTGGAGTATATTTCTCTGTGGTGGAGGTGGTCCAAAGAGGAAAAGAGCCACGGTTTTTGCGAGCAAACCGAGTGAAGAATTCGATACCATTTGCTTCAGATTCTACATCTACAATGACAACGAGGATTCCAAGACGGTATAATAGTATTTCCTTGTGGTATTTGAAAAGTAACGAAGCTAAGGTCCTGTTCACACACTACGCCGGAAGGATTTGAAAAGCGGCTTTGACCGTCTATTTTGGATTTGTGTTTAAACTCTGTCAGAAAAATCACGTGATTATTGTCACGTCATCTTTTTTAAAAAAAACTCCGTATTTTAAAACTGAAAAATGTTTTCCGTCCACCCAGCGTTTTTAGATTTCTCCGGTTTGAAGAGCGTTTTGAAAACTCCCGTGGCATTAACCAGTAGAGGTCTAATCATTAACTGTAGCATTTAGCAGGGCCCCTTCCTCGATTATTTTCAGAGGAATAAAAGTGGCTAAGAACCACTCAACTTGGAAAATGAACCAACTGAAGGAAAGAGGGACTACTATAGTCTAGTGAGGACATCTTTTCACTTCGTCATAAAATGTAATAACTTGAACTTCCCTACAACTGCAAAAACCTTACGAATTGGGCAGTGGATTTACAAAGAGTCTGATAGGAAGCAAGGAAGCGAAGGAAGGAATAGGTGAATCTCCCATGCATAGCTACAACTCGGAAATTATTATTTTCCAAGGTAAAAAGCGAACCGCCCCCTCCCAAAGTAAAACCTGGTTGCCAGTACACACTAAAAAAAGTTAAGTTGTGGTTCTGCTTATCTTCAAAACGGTACATAAACTCCAGTTTGTAAATACGTTACTGCCTTAAGAAAACGACTGATAACAAATGATGGCGCTGTTACGTACCGTCCTCAGAATAGCTGCAACATTTGTGAACAGATATCGAGCCGTTCTTAACTTCGTCCAAGTACAGGCAGTGTGGAACAATAATTTCCACCGGCTTTAGAAGGTTAATGTTTTCGGGTCCACAATAAAACACTGGGCAGATAAGAGTCCTATCGGGACCTTCTGGGATATCCCGCAGCAAGGATGTTTCGTCGTACACAACATGGAAGGAGAAAGGCTGGTTAATTCCCTCGGGTACAGCTCCTTTATCAACGTTGAGGCTGATATTTGAGTCTGGAGACGATAATTTTCCACCCGTGTTGTTGATAGTGGTCGCTGCTTGGGTGATGTATTTTAGGCGTGGTCTACGAGAAGATAGACATGAGATACGTCAAATGTCATGTCATGTCATTTATTTAATACAGTGGTGACTTAAAAGAGGTATACTGTTACCTGTTACGTAACTCCTTGAGACACAATGGGACATAAGGTCTGCCGCTCTGTTTTAGTTTTTCCTTAACGTACAGAACTTGAAAATTGTAAGATGCCAATTAAAGAGACGTCCCGGGTACTCTGTAAATCTTTGGGCTGGTGGAACTCTTACCAGACCATGATCACTTTCATTTTGCAAACCTTTTCTAGAGTAGACACCAAAAACCCCTACACTGTCAAAGAAAAGCTATTTGAGATGCAGAACCTTTATCACTATCGGAGTCCAACGTACCCCATAAACTAAATCATTCAAGGTCTCATCTTTGTATGTGAAGTTCTCACTTCTGAGTTTCAATTTCTTTTATAGAACTCCGGTCAAAGAACTCTGTTCTTCACTTAATTATTTATACACTGGCCCCCTTTTCCTGTAAATCAGTTTTACCCTACCCTATACCAAGACTGTCTGAATTATGTACCCTATCCCATACTAAACTGCTTGAAAACCACACCCGTCACAGCGGTACAAACGCGTATAGCTTATATATGGGAGTACATAACCGGCCTGGAAAGGGTGGACGTACCGTGCAGTATTGCCGACTTGTTTCCTTATGTTAAACAAATTAAACACTGAATCATGGTGAACATCTGCGGCCACAACCGTGCATTCAGAAGAAAGGTAGGTGTGTTCAGTTACAGGGTTAGAGCTCGGAGGAGACTCGTCTGATTCGTGCTCAAAAGTTACTGTCACAGGGTATCCACAATCCACAGGGTTCCCTATCTGATTCTGCTAACACAAAAATAAAAACCCGTTGGACTAACGTGAAAACTAACCTGGAGTAATAGAGCTTAACTATTTAACAAAAGACTAGAGACCCGAAACTTTCAATCATCAAACCACGTGAGTGAGTGAGGGGGTGAGCGGGTGAGCGGGTGAGTGGGTGAGCGGGTGAGCGGGTGAGCGGGTGAGCGGGTGAGCGGGTGAGCGGGTGAGCGGGTGAGCGGGTGAGCGGGTGAGCGGGTGAGCGGGTGAGCGGGTGAGCGGGTGAGCGGGTGAGCGGGTGAGCGGGTGAGCGGGTGAGCGGGTGAGCGGGTGAGCGGGTGAGTGAGTGAGTGGGTACTTTATTTCCCCTAGGATTTAAGAATAGCTTTATCGTAGCTAACATCTCCGAGCATTTCACAGTAAAACAACAAAGGCCAGACCACAAACACCGGGAGCTTCATGGCCTACTCGTACGTTTCGATAAGCGTGTGAGTTCTTTTACGTCCCTGCTAACCATAACATCGAAGATGCAGGAGACGCGGACTACGGTTTATAATCCTTATCCGAGAAGACCTGAACCGTCAGCAGATGTAAATACAAAGGCAGCACGTTCTCCTCAGTAATTTAAGACCCTGAGTGTTGGTCCGGTCAGGGGCTCGAACCCTCGACCTTCCGCACGGCGGTCCGGCGCTCTACCAACTGAGCTAACCAGGCGGCCATTGTATTCATTTTCTATGGGTATGATCGGAATCTCTTGTCTATGGCAACTATACCAAGCTGGCAGCCGACAAAAAAAATTATTTCTTTTTACATTTTACTCACTTTGATCCACACTAACTTCTTAAGTTTCCGAACTTTGGGCGTTAACAATTCAATGATGTTTTTTTGCATTATGAAAACAGGTGCACGTCAGTAGTTCAGTCCGCAGCATTCGTATTTGTTCCTAGCCACTGAATTCCTAGTAGATTTTACTCTAGTTGTTTTTAATTTAGGTTCATCTCCAACTCTCTGGCGCTATTAATTCATTGATCAGTACCAGAAAAATAGTTCGGAAAGATCATGGTGAGGATCTTTCGTTTGGAAAGACCATGGTGAGGATCAATGATTAACGATCACTCGGATCAGTGCATCAAATAAACCGATAAATTTCTGCCCATAATGGATTCATCAGTTCCTTTGATGATCCGCGAGTCTGATCTTGGATCATTGATCCCTGATAATATCATCTTAAAGTAAAGATCATTTTGGTATAGTTAGGGGTCAAAAATAAACGAGAATTGGAGAAATGTCATGGACAAACACAGAGCAAGTCCGGCACTGAATAGCGAGTCACCTGTTCTGTATAAGATGCCGCATTACTTGACACGGAGTTATCATCACAGCAATCAGACGATGCTGGACAACGAGGGCGTCCTGAATGAAAAAGCAACGTTAATTATAAAAAAATATATACATTTTTACCACGCCCATCGGTTTTCGTTAGCGAGGTTACTAAGTTACCAGTGATTTCACAACTTCTGGTGTAGCGCGGGTTCGTGGCTCGTGCGGATAACCTCGTTGCCAGAGCCAATCGACGCCCAGAAGAAAGGAGTAGGACCAGAGGAATCATGCCCGTGAGAGAGAGTAACCGCTGTGTCTAATGCAGGCTTATCGTTCGATCTTTCCCAGAGGTCTTAATTTCTTTGCTTGGAGCTTACACAAGTCTTGCGACCTCTTGGAAATAAGATAAGGGTTAATCGAAGAATTGTCAGATGACCATTTTAATATCGGATACAGTCCGTCGTAACCTCTGTTTGATGGATGGGTGATAAGACTAAGATGTTGAAAGGCATTGTAATAAAATAAATAAATTACATGTGAGGAACTCACATCAGCCTTTGCTGTTTCTTTTTAAGCCTGTCCTCTATCCTGGCCGAATTAAATTTTGAGTGTTTGATGTTTGGAGGGAGGAAAACCGGAGAACCTGGAGAAAAACCCTCGGAGCAGGGACGAGAACCAACAACAAACTCAACCCACATATGGCACTGGGCCGGAATCGAACCCAGGTCACATTGGCGGTAGGTGAGCGCTCTCATCACTGCGCTATTCCTGCTCTCCAACAGGTAACAGTCAAAGTGCCCTGCACACAAGGCCACATGCATGCATTATCGTTATTTTTCGAGTTAAGGACTGAGGTGTTACTTGAGGGATTATTACAGATCTTTGCCCTCAGGCTAGCTAGGAAGCAATACCTTACCCTTGATTCCTCTGAATTGTTTCCATCGAACTCCGAGCAGAACAACGACCAAGACAATTGATACTCCGGTCGCCACTATAATGATTCCACATCGCGACTGACGAGATAACTTGGATTTGTTGCTGTTCGTTGATACTGGCGTCTGACCGGACTGTTCGAATTCGGTATCTGTAGGGAAATACACGTTGAAATAGATTCATACCATCATAAGTTGTCTAACGAAGGCTGGTGTTGGAGCCGTTATCGAACCAAGGGAAGTTGTCCGGGAAACGCGTTGCAAGGCCCATTTTTTTAGCTGAAAATGGGATTTTTCTTCCTTCTTTCCCGCCGGGTTGGGGGAATCTCATATAAAAAGGGGTTAAAAAGTGGTTTTGATATCTCTTAGGGTGTACAGCCTAAAAAGATCCACAGCGGGAGCTATTGAAGTACGTTTTAGGACATTAAGCCGAAAACATTATGACAGGGGTTTAGAATTGTTACCTCCGGGGTCTTTCGTATCGCCGTTATTTGGCTTTGCTTTTTGTTTGGTACGCGGCACACTGGGAGGAGGAGGAGAGGACCTCCGTTTGGAAGGCATGGTTGGAGAGAGTGACGGGCTGATTGACTTCGGCAATCCAGAAATCGAGATCGACGAGGCCTCAACAGACGGCAAAACCAGAACCACAGAATGGGATGAAAATGTCATGTGAACTGATGCGCCATTTGCCTTGGTCGAGAATGAGCTTGAAGGTGTGTGGTTACGCGATGGAGACCCAAGTGAAGAGGCAGTCACATTAGGTTGCTGTGTTTGAATCGTTAATTTGCCATCATGATGTTTGCGCTTTCTTTTGTCGTCTGGAATCTCCTTCTCTATGATTGTCAGAGAGCTTTTAGCCTTGTCACTTTGTTTTCTTTTCTTTAAAATCAAGTGATCTATTTTGATTGAAACGACACAAGTCAGTATAGCACGGAGTTATGAAGGGTCTGAAACATTCTGAAATTGAGCATCATGAAATATAAGCTTGGCTAGCAATCCGGCTAAAACGAATCTCTGAGTCAGTCGATGAATCAATCAATCAATCAATCAATCAATCAATCAATCAATCAATCAATCAATCAATCAATCAATCAGTAGTCAGTCAATCAATTAATCCATCAGTCAGTGAATCAGTCAGTCAGCCCAGTCAGTCCGCCAGTCAGTGAATCAATCAATCAATCAATCAATCAATCAATCAATCAATCAATCGATCGATCGATCGATCGATCGATCGATCGATCGATCGATCAATCAATCACTCAATCAATCAGTCAGTCAATCAATTAGTCAGTCAATCAATTAGTCAGTCAATCAGTCAGTCAGCAATCAATAAATCTATCAAATAGTCAGACAGCCAGAAAGTAAGACAGTCAGAGGGTCGGTTGATCAGTACCCTTTGATCCCAAGATGCGTTGCGAGTTAAAAAGCATGTGCTCGACGGAACTAGTGACGGCTATTCGTTTCGTGTGGGAAATCGTTTTTATCGCCCCCTTTATACCGTTATTGTCAAGGATTTAAGGACACAAACGTAAGTTTGTTATTCTCTTTCTTACTACTAGCGTTTTTTCAGGTAGTTTATCATTGTAATTTTCGTTTTATTTTCAGTTTTCGAACCGTACAAAACCGTACAAATCCGTACAAATCGTCCACACATCGCTCAAGTAAACTGGTTTCATTACATGTACGCGTCTTCTTGTTTGTGTTAATTTCATCGTTTTATGCGACCACATTTCGTTTCGAAAAGTTTTTCCTTCATCGCATTCTGGATTATTGAAACTTATTCTACGTTTGTTTGCAAAGCTCAGGCGAATGGTTCGCCGCTAATCGCTTATTTCGATGCAACTGTGTGAGAAGCGAATACTGAAAGATTAACTAGTGCCCAGTCCATCATGAATGAAGAACATGTCGTCGAAGGCGCTGAGTCTGGGAGCGTTCCGAATGAAAACATTCCCGATACTCGTGTAAGGAGATTAACTGAAAAGGGTCAAGAAGAGAAAATACGGCGACTGAAAAATGATCAAACCGCCAAAATATCTGCTGTTTCAAAACAAAGGAATACTCTTACAAGCTTAATGGAAAATGAGAACAATCTTCATTTAGTGAAATCAGAGGCTATTGTTTTGAACACATTATTCAAAGAGTATCAAGAAGCGCATGACCTTCATTATCGTCAGTTGACCTCCGAAGAGGATCAGGATAAGGAACTTAATCGTTATGAAGTAAGGAGAAATCATTTCTGGAATTTAGAAAACAGGTTATGGAATGGATCAACGTAGCAGAACGTCGCTTGGCAGAAGAACTCGATCTGCTCTCAGATGCAAAGTCGGGTTCATCTAAATCGTCCCGTGCCAGCAGCCATTCAAAAAAATCATCAGCCAGTTCCACTTCATCAGCACGAGCAAAAGAGAAACTGAAGCTAGCTGAATTACAAGCCGAAAGAAAAATGCTAGAACGCAAGCAGGCACTACGAGCTGCTGATGAAGCTCTGAAACTGGAAATCGAAATAGCGAAAGCCGAGGCTAGAGAAAGAGTCTATGCCAGTTTAGAAGATGATCGCAGTAACCTGGGAGATAAGGATGGTATTGTTCCTAATGTCAAACAAAGTGAACCCAAGTTCATGGCTTCAACGCCTGCCTCTTATCTTAATCCTGCTGCCCCAGAGTTCCAGTCAAACGGCCTGGTCAGCAAGATCTCGCCTCAGGCTAACGACCATATCAGTGATGTACCAGAAGGAATGAGTGCACCTTCCAATGTTCCCTATCAACTGGAGCCTCATGAAAAGTCTTTCAAAGAAGTCATGGCCATGCAGCGACAACAAAATGAGCAAATGATTGCAACTCACCAGCAGCTGGCTGCAGCGATGACTCTGCCTCAACCTGAAGTGCACAAGTTTAAAGGAGATCCCATCAAATATGGAACCTTTATCATGGCATTCAAAGCACGGATAGAATCTAGAGCGTCCAATGCGGCTGATCGCTTATACTACTTGGAACAACATCTCGAAGGGGAACCGCGAGAACTTATTGGAGGTTGTTTACACATGGACCCTTCCGAAGGATATAAGGAGGCCAGGAAGTTGCTGGAGAAGGAGTATGGGGATCCTTTTAAGGTTTCGATGGCTTATGTGAACAGAGTCCTTAAATGGTCTCCGATTCAGACAGAGGATGCACCAGCACTAAAACGTTTCTCGCTTTTCCTCGTCAAGTGTAAAAATGCTATGATGAGTGTGTCTCACATGAATGAGTTAAATCATCCTACAAACATGCAGACCATTGCAAAAAAGCTTCCCTCCCATCTGCAGGCAAGATGGCGTGATCGTGCTGTGAAATTGAAAGAGAAGGGAGAGATAGCAAGCTTTAAGGATCTCGCCGATTTTGTGGTATCTGCAGCTGAATCCGCAAACGACCCTGTGTTTGGCGTGCAGGCTCTAAGTAACAGCCAGGAACGGCGAAGAGACAGCACCAAGAGAGATGGCAAGAAAAAGCCCCCGCCAACAAATCAAACAAGCAACAGTTTTGCCACTAGCATAACTACTCCTTCAGGTTCGGAAGCTGTCGAGAATGTGTGCCGAGACAACCCTGGCATCAAGGTAAATTTGTGCCCATTCTGTAATAAGACTCATGATCTAGATGATTGTGCAGAATTCCTGAAGAAAACAATAGATGAAAGAAAATCATTCCTTTATGAAAAGAAGTTGTGCTTTGCCTGTTACGAAACTGATCATGTATCCAAAGGTTGCGTAAAGAGGCGCACCTGCAGGAAGTGCAAGAAACGGCACCCAACGGCATTGCACATTGATGGTTTCACAATGAGCAGAGAGAGCGCTGGTAACAAACCCCAGGCTAAGGAAGTCCAGTCTATAGTGGTGAGCAATGGGCGTATTGATGTCTCTAAACTGTGTGCGACGCAACGGACTGCAGAGAGACCGTAGTGTTACACGCCATACTCCCAGTTAAAGTAAAACACAAGGATAGCAACAAGTCCGTTATTACGTACGCATTTTACGATAATGGTAGTGGTGGCTGTTTCGCAACTGAGAATATCAGGAGACAACTAGGAGTAGACGGCGTCAGGGTTATGCTGCAACTTGCCACCATGCATGGAGAGAGCCAAGTGGAAAGTACCATTCTGGACAACCTTATCGTTACGAGCCTAGATGATGAAAATCCCATAGAATTACCTCGCTCATACACAAGAGATGAAAT
>JAHPZR010000928.1:17500-24335 GCA_019787425.1 Platygyra sinensis | reverse complement strand
AAACGCTCTTCAAACCGGAGAAATCTAAAAACGCTGGGTGGACGGAAAACATTTTTCAGTTTTAAAATACGGAGTTTTTTTTAAAAAAGATGACGTGACAATAATCACGTGATTTTTCTGACAGAGTTTAAACACAAATCCAAAATAGACGGTCAAAGCCGCTTTTTCAAATCCTTCCGGCGTAGTGTGTGAACAGGACCTTAGCTTCGTTACTTTTCAAATACCACAAGGAAATACTATTATACCGTCTTGGAATCCTCGTTGTCATTGTAGATGTAGAATCTGAAGCAAATGGTATCGAATTCTTCACTCGGTTTGCTCGCAAAAACCGTGGCTCTTTTCCTCTTTGGACCACCTCCACCACAGAGAAATATACTCCAGAAAGAAAAGCTCTTGGTTTTGATGTGAACAGAGTCCTTTTTCACTGTGTACCAGGCCCTGGACTGAGAGTTTTTCTCTGATGCCGAGGGGACTTTCTCCCACTTGAGCGGGCCTGTTATAGAGAAACAAAAATTTAAGAGGTGTAGTGAAAACGCGTGTTATGCAGTCACTTGATACACAGAATCAGGTTGCCGGGTGCTTCCTCGAGCAGCACAAAATCGTTTTCCATAAAGGATTTGACAGATATCTAGTAATAGGCCTCGAACTGGCCAACACAGCTGATGAGATTCCCTGAAGGCGCTTTTTAATTCTTCCAGTGGGCAAAGTACTCGAGCGCCCGAAATCCGTTCAATTAAGATACTCATGCTTTGCTGGCATTGGGCAAGAACATGCATGCATAGTAATTTAATTTTACAGTCACCTAATTCGACTTCAGTCATATAGAGCCAGTGGCACGTGGCATTAACCAGTAGAGGTCTAATCATTAACTGTAGCATTTAGCAGGGCCCCTTCCTCGATTATTTTCAGAGGAATAAAAGTGGCTAAGAACCACTCAACTTGGAAAATGAACCAACTGAAGGAAAGAGGGACTACTATAGTCTAGTGAGGACATCTTTTCACTTCGTCATAAAATGTAATAACTTGAACTTCCCTACAACTGCAAAAACCTTACGAATTGGGCAGTGGATTTACAAAGAGTCTGATAGGAAGCAAGGAAGCGAAGGAAGGAATAGGTGAATCTCCCATGCATAGCTACAACTCGGAAATTATTATTTTCCAAGGTAAAAAGCGAACCGCCCCCTCCCAAAGTAAAACCTGGTTGCCAGTACACACTAAAAAAAGTTAAGTTGTGGTTCTGCTTATCTTCAAAACGGTACATAAACTCCAGTTTGTAAATACGTTACTGCCTTAAGAAAACGACTGATAACAAATGATGGCGCTGTTACGTACCGTCCTCAGAATAGCTGCAACATTTGTGAACAGATATCGAGCCGTTCTTAACTTCGTCCAAGTACAGGCAGTGTGGAACAATAATTTCCACCGGCTTTAGAAGGTTAATGTTTTCGGGTCCACAATAAAACACTGGGCAGATAAGAGTCCTATCGGGACCTTCTGGGATATCCCGCAGCAAGGATGTTTCGTCGTACACAACATGGAAGGAGAAAGGCTGGTTAATTCCCTCGGGTACAGCTCCTTTATCAACGTTGAGGCTGATATTTGAGTCTGGAGACGATAATTTTCCACCCGTGTTGTTGATAGTGGTCGCTGCTTGGGTGATGTATTTTAGGCGTGGTCTACGAGAAGATAGACATGAGATACGTCAAATGTCATGTCATGTCATTTATTTAATACAGTGGTGACTTAAAAGAGGTATACTGTTACCTGTTACGTAACTCCTTGAGACACAATGGGACATAAGGTCTGCCGCTCTGTTTTAGTTTTTCCTTAACGTACAGAACTTGAAAATTGTAAGATGCCAATTAAAGAGACGTCCCGGGTACTCTGTAAATCTTTGGGCTGGTGGAACTCTTACCAGACCATGATCACTTTCATTTTGCAAACCTTTTCTAGAGTAGACACCAAAAACCCCTACACTGTCAAAGAAAAGCTATTTGAGATGCAGAACCTTTATCACTATCGGAGTCCAACGTACCCCATAAACTAAATCATTCAAGGTCTCATCTTTGTATGTGAAGTTCTCACTTCTGAGTTTCAATTTCTTTTATAGAACTCCGGTCAAAGAACTCTGTTCTTCACTTAATTATTTATACACTGGCCCCCTTTTCCTGTAAATCAGTTTTACCCTACCCTATACCAAGACTGTCTGAATTATGTACCCTATCCCATACTAAACTGCTTGAAAACCACACCCGTCACAGCGGTACAAACGCGTATAGCTTATATATGGGAGTACATAACCGGCCTGGAAAGGGTGGACGTACCGTGCAGTATTGCCGACTTGTTTCCTTATGTTAAACAAATTAAACACTGAATCATGGTGAACATCTGCGGCCACAACCGTGCATTCAGAAGAAAGGTAGGTGTGTTCAGTTACAGGGTTAGAGCTCGGAGGAGACTCGTCTGATTCGTGCTCAAAAGTTACTGTCACAGGGTATCCACAATCCACAGGGTTCCCTATCTGATTCTGCTAACACAAAAATAAAAACCCGTTGGACTAACGTGAAAACTAACCTGGAGTAATAGAGCTTAACTATTTAACAAAAGACTAGAGACCCGAACTTTCAATCATCAAACCAC
The DNA here is from genome assembly GCA_019787425.1 of Platygyra sinensis. Lineage (NCBI taxonomy): Eukaryota > Metazoa > Cnidaria > Anthozoa > Scleractinia > Merulinidae > Platygyra > Platygyra sinensis. Next base: position 21,695 of record JAHPZR010000928.1, on the reverse strand, counting down.
GTGAGTGAGTGAGGGGGTGAGCGGGTGAGCGGGTGAGTGGGTGAGCGGGTGAGCGGGTGAGCGGGTGAGCGGGTGAGCGGGTGAGCGGGTGAGCGGGTGAGCGGGTGAGCGGGTGAGCGGGTGAGCGGGTGAGCGGGTGAGCGGGTGAGCGGGTGAGCGGGTGAGCGGGTGAGCGGGTGAGCGGGTGAGCGGGTGAGCGGGTGAGTGAGTGAGTGGGTACTTTATTTCCCCTAGGATTTAAGAATAGCTTTATCGTAGCTAACATCTCCGAGCATTTCACAGTAAAACAACAAAGGCCAGACCACAACACCGGGAGCTTCATGGCCTACTCGTACGTTTCGATAAGCGTGTGAGTTCTTTTACGTCCCCTGCTAACCATAACATCGAAGATGCAGGAGACGCGGACTACGGTTTATAATCCTTATCCGAGAAGACCTGAACCGTCAGCAGATGTAAATACAAAGGCAGCACGTTCTCCTCAGTAATTTAAGACCCTGAGTGTTGGTCCGGTCAGGGGCTCGAACCCTCGACCTTCCGCACGGCGGTCCGGCGCTCTACCAACTGAGCTAACCAGGCGGCCATTGTATTCATTTTCTATGGGTATGATCGGAATCTCTTGTCTATGGCAACTATACCAAGCTGGCAGCCGACAAAAAAAATTATTTCTTTTTACATTTTTACTCACTTTGATCCACACTAACTTCTTAAGTTTCCGAACTTTGGGCGTTAACAATTCAATGATGTTTTTTTGCATTATGAAAACAGGTGCACGTCAGTAGTTCAGTCCGCAGCATTCGTATTTGTTCCTAGCCACTGAATTCCTAGTAGATTTTACTCTAGTTGTTTTTAATTTAGGTTCATCTCCAACTCTCTGGCGCTATTAATTCATTGATCAGTACCAGAAAAATAGTTCGGAAAGATCATGGTGAGGATCTTTCGTTTGGAAAGACCATGGTGAGGATCAATGATTAACGATCACTCGGATCAGTGCATCAAATAAACCGATAAATTTCTGCCCATAATGGATTCATCAGTTCCTTTGATGATCCGCGAGTCTGATCTTGGATCATTGATCCCTGATAATATCATCTTAAAGTAAAGATCATTTTGGTATAGTTAGGGGTCAAAAATAAACGAGAATTGGAGAAATGTCATGGACAAACACAGAGCAAGTCCGGCACTGAATAGCGAGTCACCTGTTCTGTATAAGATGCCGCATTACTTGACACGGAGTTATCATCACAGCAATCAGACGATGCTGGACAACGAGGGCGTCCTGAATGAAAAAGCAACGTTAATTATAAAAAAATATATACATTTTTACCACGCCCATCGGTTTTCGTTAGCGAGGTTACTAAGTTACCAGTGATTTCACAACTTCTGGTGTAGCGCGGGTTCGTGGCTCGTGCGGATAACCTCGTTGCCAGAGCCAATCGACGCCCAGAAGAAAGGAGTAGGACCAGAGGAATCATGCCCGTGAGAGAGAGTAACCGCTGTGTCTAATGCAGGCTTATCGTTCGATCTTTCCCAGAGGTCTTAATTTCTTTGCTTGGAGCTTACACAAGTCTTGCGACCTCTTGGAAATAAGATAAGGGTTAATCGAAGAATTGTCAGATGACCATTTTAATATCGGATACAGTCCGTCGTAACCTCTGTTTGATGGATGGGTGATAAGACTAAGATGTTGAAAGGCATTGTAATAAAATAAATAAATTACATGTGAGGAACTCACATCAGCCTTTGCTGTTTCTTTTTAAGCCTGTCCTCTATCCTGGCCGAATTAAAATTTTGAGTGTTTGATGTTTGGAGGGAGGAAAACCGGAGAACCTGGAGAAAAACCCTCGGAGCAGGGACGAGAACCAACAACAAACTCAACCCACATATGGCACTGGGCCGGAATCGAACCCAGGTCACATTGGCGGTAGGTGAGCGCTCTCATCACTGCGCTATTCCTGCTCTCCAACAGGTAACAGTCAAAGTGCCCTGCACACAAGGCCACATGCATGCATTATCGTTATTTTTCGAGTTAAGGACTGAGGTGTTACTTGAGGGATTATTACAGATCTTTGCCCTCAGGCTAGCTAGGAAGCAATACCTTACCCTTGATTCCTCTGAATTGTTTCCATCGAACTCCGAGCAGAACAACGACCAAGACAATTGATACTCCGGTCGCCACTATAATGATTCCACATCGCGACTGACGAGATAACTTGGATTTGTTGCTGTTCGTTGATACTGGCGTCTGACCGGACTGTTCGAATTCGGTATCTGTAGGGAAATACACGTTGAAATAGATTCATACCATCATAAGTTGTCTAACGAAGGCTGGTGTTGGAGCCGTTATCGAACCAAGGGAAGTTGTCCGGGAAACGCGTTGCAAGGCCCATTTTTTTAGCTGAAAATGGGATTTTTCTTCCTTCTTTCCCGCCGGGTTGGGGGAATCTCATATAAAAAGGGGTTAAAAAGTGGTTTTGATATCTCTTAGGGTGTACAGCCTAAAAAGATCCACAGCGGGAGCTATTGAAGTACGTTTTAGGACATTAAGCCGAAAACATTATGACAGGGGTTTAGAATTGTTACCTCCGGGGTCTTTCGTATCGCCGTTATTTGGCTTTGCTTTTTGTTTGGTACGCGGCACACTGGGAGGAGGAGGAGAGGACCTCCGTTTGGAAGGCATGGTTGGAGAGAGTGACGGGCTGATTGACTTCGGCAATCCAGAAATCGAGATCGACGAGGCCTCAACAGACGGCAAAACCAGAACCACAGAATGGGATGAAAATGTCATGTGAACTGATGCGCCATTTGCCTTGGTCGAGAATGAGCTTGAAGGTGTGTGGTTACGCGATGGAGACCCAAGTGAAGAGGCAGTCACATTAGGTTGCTGTGTTTGAATCGTTAATTTGCCATCATGATGTTTGCGCTTTCTTTTGTCGTCTGGAATCTCCTTCTCTATGATTGTCAGAGAGCTTTTAGCCTTGTCACTTTGTTTTCTTTTCTTTAAAATCAAGTGATCTATTTTGATTGAAACGACACAAGTCAGTATAGCACGGAGTTATGAAGGGTCTGAAACATTCTGAAATTGAGCATCATGAAATATAAGCTTGGCTAGCAATCCGGCTAAAACGAATCTCTGAGTCAGTCGATGAATCAATCAATCAATCAATCAATCAATCAATCAATCAATCAATCAATCAATCAATCAATCAATCAGTAGTCAGTCAATCAATTAATCCATCAGTCAGTGAATCAGTCAGTCAGCCCAGTCAGTCCGCCAGTCAGTGAATCAATCAATCAATCAATCAATCAATCAATCAATCAATCAATCGATCGATCGATCGATCGATCGATCGATCGATCGATCGATCAATCAATCACTCAATCAATCAGTCAGTCAATCAATTAGTCAGTCAATCAATTAGTCAGTCAATCAGTCAGTCAGCAATCAATAAATCTATCAAATAGTCAGACAGCCAGAAAGTAAGACAGTCAGAGGGTCGGTTGATCAGTCGGTCGGTGGGTCAGTCAGTCACTAAGGCGAAGATTTTATTGTTATCGTTTCCGTCGCTTTATTTCAACACCAGCCATAATTCGCCTTCCAACTCTGACGAAACATTACTTTACTCTGAGCGTGACTTAAGGACGTTCGCGCCCAAAAACTTCCCACTTACAGATTTTTTTGAAACCTTGACGGCAGGTAGAAAATGATAAGATTGGATGAAAAACGTAAAAAAAATCGGGGGTCACCGAACTCGTTTTGAAGATAAGGCGCATCACAGATCATAGCATTTCTAGGACTTCCAGCCACTGAGGCGATTCTGGCCGGATTCATTACTATCGGCATATATTTAAGTTGAAGAATCATATCTAAGTTATGTGTGTTTAACACAGCATATATAGGCCTATTTGATAGATCTTTGCTACAAATGCCATTAAATCAGCTAGAATTAGCCTTAAAAAATACAACTTCTAAGTTACGCACACCTGTATCCATGTACCAATTCGACCCTATTTAAACAGTATATGAGAAATAATTAAAACTTCCCACGTACAGATTTTTTTTGTTTTTTAGTATCATGGAGAGAATCAGGAAAGGAAGTGATCTGCCGAAAAAAAAGTGGGGGTCACCGAGCATCCAACAAAAAAATTCGCACACAAAGTTAACGCAAAGGTCATCAGCTCTATATTTTGTTGAGTT